>BCHH01000001.1:2630213-2650196 GCA_001599595.1 Beverwykella pulmonaria
CCACACTAGAAGACGCAGATACGCTTATGAACACCCTAAACCACCTTGCACACCTCGTCTCTATTGTCCACGGTACCCTTAACACAAACGCGCCCGTTGTATCCTCCGGCTCGCTCCCCTTCCATCCCGTCGCTCTCTAGGCCCCTCTCCCAACCGAAAAGGGCGTGGCTGATATCATGCCGTTTATGCCCAAGGAGCAAGCGTCTATCGGCCAGATTTTTCTGCTTGCGTCGTTTAATCGGCCGACGTTTGTCGATTCGGATTTGACCATTACGCATATGTTCGACGACAGAACTAAGTTGGCGAGGATGAATGAGGAGACGAGGAAAGCGGAAGGAATGTTTAGAGAGAAGATGGATAGTCTCAGTGAGGTGGTTAGGGGAACACATCTCTTTCATGAAAATGTTCAGATACATGGAAGACCATTTATTTATGTGCTAGGAACTGGCTACAAAATTCTGGAAGAGATGACGATCTGGATTAAATTAGACAATGCCTCTCCCGCACATGCTATCCTGGATATCAACCATATTCTTATGGAGAAACTGCTGTAGGCTTAGCCCCATTTTAAGCCCCTAGATAGTTGTAATACGTAAACTCAGGACACAACACCGTCACATGGATGTACCACTAACTAATCTGTCTGTCATATATATATATATCAGCTGTACATACTTCACACAGGATACACATCTTGATACTCTTTCCCTCACACCGTGCTTACATAATAGGCAACTACTTCTTCGAGCCACATCCCTAAACGAATCAGACCGATGCGGTGATGAAGTGTAGTTGTATATCGGATCGCGGCTACTAGCTGCTGCTCTATCTTTAGCTCCATAATAGTATTTATTATAATGAGGAAGCTACTGTAGGGTGCATCAGATGGTATGGGAAGGTTCTACTAACACCTCAGGTGAGAAATGCGCTGAATATATGGCTCTCTCATCCACCAAGCACGTCATGGTAGAATCCGAGAGGGGCAGCACCTACCTACAGGGTCGAAATAGTCCAGCGTCCAAGAAAATCACGCAATTAAAAAGTCGAATTGCACTAAAAATGAGCGATCTTAAGATAGAAACGATTGTTCAGTGCCAGTGAGAAATGAAACGAAGTGAGTAGAGTTGGCAACACACTAATGCGCAATCATGTTGCTATTTTTCTACGTGGAAGACAATAATTTCCATGCTAAAACTCATGTAATATCAAAATAGATGATTCATTAACTACTGAGCAGCCACGCATGATCTGATAAGAAGATAACAAGAACACTTCAAGCATTCCAAATAAGACCAGGCAAAGCTCAAAGACGCCCTCGATATAGAAATTTAGCGAAGACCTGGTTCGCGCCTTAATTATCAATATCGAAAAGTTCCACGCCCAGGGGCTAGACAATGTACTGTGAGAGGAACCATGAACAAGTTGCCAGCTTTGGCAAAAGCTTCACGCAGCTATGATTGTGATTTAATCAAGATGCATGTCGTTATAGATTTAAGTCACAGTCTTGCCCAATAAAATACATTGCCTCTGCATGACTGCGTCCATATCTCGTCTGCGCTTTCCTCTTAGCCAGGAAAGCAAAATGCGGCTGCTGTAAGCGCACCCTTCTCCATCTGCCCATCTCCTCTTTCCAGAAAATGTGCTACGTATCGTCCATGGAGATGAAACTCGCCCTACATCCAACCCTCGTGTTTGCTGATCCTCCCATTGGGTTCACCCAAAGGCGGCTAGCGTAGGGCACACAGACATGATATCAAACATCGGACATTACGAAGGCGAAACACGACCCCCAAATCGCATGGTAATCAACATTTACCATTTCCACGGTTAAAAGACCTGCGAATCTTCAAATGCGCGCTGCGCGCTTCGCAAAAGAAACGCGGATTGACGACGACAACGACGCAACGAATATGGCGACGACACCGTTGATTTCGCCTCCGAATGGAATACAGTCAAATTTTATAGACCCAGAGACGAGAAAAGAGTTGCAGGTTGTAGTTACTTCCACGTTTTTGGGGGTCGCGCTGGTGTTTTGTGCGAATCGGGTTTATGTCAAGAATTGGTTGATGAGGCATTGGACTTGGGATGACGGTAGGTTGCAGACTTTAGAATGAGATTCTTGCATTGGCTAACGTAAATACAGCGACTCTGTTTCTTGCGGTGGTAAGTGAGATGGAGATATATATATCGCAATGAAGACGAGTTAGAAATTGACACAAGAGCAGATCTGCGGCGTCGTCCAGTTCGCAGTCCAGACTTATGGTAAGGACTAGCTTGATGGATGCTCTTCTAAAAGTGTACTAACATGAAGTCTAGGGGTCGAGAAGGCGTACATGGGGAGGCATCTCTGGGATATCAGTGTTGAGCAATCGCTCAGTTCGAATATTGTTGCTGTATGATTTCTCCCTTCTCCCAGCAAATGCCGGTTTACACACAACTCACCTACCCAGACATCGTATATCCCATTCATCCTTCCATCGTGGACCCTCCTATTCTTAAAAGCCACCTTCTTCATCCTCTACATCTATATCTTCGGCTCGCTTCGCTGGATCCGCATAACGTGTTGGACTGGAATTGTGTGTATCACTATCATCCATTCCGTCATTGGCATCTACTGCTTGGCAATTGCCAGCCCGCGTCAAGTCGATTCGTGGGAGCACAAGACGATGGATGTTGCTGTTGCAGCATCAGTTCCTGGATTGATCGTTGACGTTGTGCTCCTTGTGATACCCATTGTCGCAATTGCCCCCCTCCAGCTCTCCACTGCAAGGAAACTCGGCGCCCTACTCATATTCATGATTGGAGGATTGTAAGTCTTCTGTACGAAGGCTAGAACCACTACTAACATTAGCGCAGGGCGATTGTGTGCGAAGCTTGCACCATATACTTTCGCGACGTCCAGAAGCACAGCGCAGACAAGCTGTGGACTGGAGTTCCCGTCAACATAGCTAGCCAATGCGAAATCTATGTCGGGATAATTTGCGCATCGATACCCTCGCTCGCCAAGGGGATCCGGAATCCAAATTCATTATACCAAATCGTAGTTCGGAAGACGATTGCGCTACACAGCTCTTTCGGATCGAGGCGTAATTCTGGCGTGGATTTGACTGGGATGGGAAGCGACCGAAATGCGACTTACCACGCAATGAAATCCACGGATCGGAAGTACGCGCCTTATTTTACACTAGATGGAACGGAAAATCACGAGCACGAAGAGCTACCACCAATGGCACAAGCGTACTTGGCCTCGCACAAATCGTACAAGGGACCACAAATGACAAGTGGATTAGTCGGATGATGACCTTGAGAAAGGATCGAACCAGTCAGGGAAAGTTATGTTCGGAAGAGACGGGAAAGGCCTATCACAGCATCATCTACGATGCAGAAAATCGAGTATCTCATACTATCATTAACGACCCTTCGTGGGAAGGAAGTCCATCTTCCATGCATCGTAGCTTCCTGGGCAGCTGCTGTAACGCCTACCTTCTCGACATCCGGAACGAAAAAACAACTAATCACAAGGGCCCGCCTCTTGCTTACGAGCAACACATCTTCGTCCAGAGTTTACCCCTCTCGGCCCATAGGCACACTCCATCATTCTACGGAGGTTTAACATCCTTACAACAGCGAAAGAGAAGCGCTTCGACCTGGTTGGAACGTCGAGTGTTTGATCTTCGCCTTTGAGGAAGTCCCAGATAGGAATGAGCTGTTGAATGACATCCGGAGACCACATGTTCTCTCTTGGGTACTGGTGTAGGTCTTCGTTTTTTGGCGAGGACTTTGCGATCATGCATCAAAAGAGGAGTGCATTCCGTATCTCGAGATCAAAAATAGCGAGATGACAGGGGTAATTCCGGCTTAGGGTTATGGGGTTTGAGAAGTAGGTCTGTTCATGTTGTCAGGCTTTCATACCATCTTTGTGGCATGAAGGGATCTAGTAAGAGATCAGTTGGGCATTTTAATGGAGGGAATTATTTTGGAACAATTAATCTCTCATAAAGAATACATGGCATTCTTTTGCTTACTTGACTTTCCAGTCTCATGAGCCCGCTTGGCCGCCCTAGTGTGATTGCTTCAGTACGCCAAGCATTTTACCACCTCCGAGGGAACAATCCAAGCGACCATTAAGCAATATTAGGCCCTGACACAAAGCGGTCAATCTTTTTCTACGCCGTCCTATTATATCTACTAGGAAGAAGTATTCAAGCCCCCCAATGATGTTCTCTCGTAGGTGACACAATGCTGTAGGTAGTTTCGAGGCCTGAACTGTTTTCGACTCTTCATGGGAAGATTCATCATCTGAATTTTTCCCCCGGCACAAGACATGACACAAAGCCATCTTAATAGTGAATTCATCAGTTAGGTGTTTGGGAATGAAAATGAGATGAAAGTGGACCCGGGGCCTAGTGGTGCACTAACGCGCAATCACGTTGTTTCGCGACACCTCAAAAATTTATTACCATAACACCGACGTTTCTCGCGTCGTTGACTCCGCCCTCATGAGTTGTGTGAAGGGCATAATCGCCCTGCACCCTCCTCATCAATCATGCTTCTCAGCTCCTTACAAGCTTGGACCCCCGCTATTTTGGGGGCTAAATCCTGCACAGCAACATCTAAGCCCCATCTGCGGCGAAGATCTCGAGATGTAGTCTATGCGAGCCCCCCAGGCATCAATGCTAACCATCTCCAACTGACATCACAGGGAAGAAAGACCAATACCTGATTCACAATGCTCTTCAAGATGGCGAACGTCGTTACAGGCGCCGGCCCCGATGCGGCTAAACAAGACGAAGGCGCGTCTCTGACTTCTGTTCTCGAGACTCCCGCTCTCCGCGTCGAACTCGCCCTGCTTGTCCTGCTATGCACCGATGCGATGCGCAGCGATTACATCGCGACCTTCGATCCCAACAAGACGCACGAGGCCACTTCCTCCACCGCATCAAACCCCTCGCCCAAGCCCCAGAGGCCACCTGTGTACGACCTAATAAGCTTCGACGCGCCGCAAGATGAAGAGGCAATGGCAGCTGAAAGGACTAGAAGTGCAAGGCAGCGAGAAGTCGAGTCGACGCAGATGCAGGGCCTGCGTAGGAGCGGCTTGACCTTCTTCGACAAATGGCGGGCGGGCGTCATGCACCGCATATGCGATGTGCTCTGCGTGCGAGGCGAGGTAGTTCGACAGGCTAAAATTAAGAGGAAACAAGTGCTGGAGGAGCGGGAGCGCCAACGGCAGGGCAATTCGCTGCTCATTGAATTTGGCGGCGATCCCTTTGGCAGCTCAATTCCGGCGGACAGCACGCCGAGAAAGCATGGACACTACGAAGTCATCGAGAACAAGCTCATGGGCTTTGAGAAAGAGAAGAAAGTGTTGATCCTGCATTGTCTTCTGCTGCTGCTGCTGAGCTTAGAGCATTACCCAGCACACTCACGAGTACTCCTATTACACCTAATGAGCAGCCTAGAACTTGAAGTGGACCTTCTCGCTGAACATGAGAAGTCTGTGGCTCAAGGTCTGCTTGCATCTGCTGCCTCTCAGATGGATGCTGAAGAATCCACGAAGAAGCAGGCGTCGAATGATGCCACGTCAAGACGATGGAAGGTTGGTTTAGCCGCTGTCGGTGGCGCTGTCTTGCTTGGGGTCACTGGAGGTCTGGCTGCTCCATTGCTGGCCGCTGGACTCGGTACTGTCATGGGTGGCTTAGGACTTGGCGTGGTCTCTACGTATCTTGGTGCGCTAGCTGGTAGCTCGGTTCTCGTTGGGTCCTTGTTTGGTGCATACGGCGGGAAGATGACGGGGCGGATCATGAGGCAATACGCGAACGAGGTACATGACTTTGAATTTATTCCTATACAAGGTAATCTTCATTCCTTCGCTCTTTCTCCCAACTACATGCTGATGCCTCTCAGACCCCGACCGTCCTTCAGCTCAGCGCGACGGGGAATGGTCCGAAGAGCAGGATGCCCGTGATCCAGCAAAGCGTGAACAGCATCGACTACGTGTCTCCATTGGCGTGTCTGGCTGGCTCAATTCTCCCTCCGATGTCAACACGCCATGGGAGGTTATTGAAGCTTCCGGCACTGAGCCTTTCGCTCTTCGATTTGAACTCGATTCCATGTTACGTCTTGGGAACTCGCTGAACGATGTTCTGTACAGCTATGCCTGGGATGGTATCACCTACACCATCGTTAGTCGCACACTACTCGGCGCGCTTTATGCCGGTCTCTGGCCGCTAGGGCTGGTCAAGGCAGCCAGTGTCCTTGACAATCCGTTTTCGGTGGCCCTTGCTCGCGCAGATAAGGCTGGGAAAGTCCTCGCTCGTGCGCTCATCGATGGTGTGCAAGGAAAGAGGCCAGTCACTCTCATGGGCTACTCCGTCGGCGCACGTGTCATCTACTCATGTCTCGTCGAGCTCGCGGAGCAAAACGCTTTCGGTCTAGTCGAATCTGCCATCTTCATGGGTGCTCCAGTTCCATCAGACAGCCGATCTTGGAGACGGATTCGCTCTGTCGTAGCAGCCCGAGTTGTTAATGCATACAGCACTGAAGACTACATCCTCGGCTTTCTCTACAGGTCGACGAAACTCCAAATGGGTGTTGCGGGGCTACAAGAAGTGAAGGATGTTTTTGGAATTGAAAATGCGGATATGAGCAAGCTGGTTAACGGCCATGATAAGTATCGCTACCTGATTGGAACCATCTTGACCAAGATCGGAATTGAAGATATCGACTTCAATAAGGTTGCTGAGCAGGAGAGAGCATTGGAGTTGGCAGAACGGAAGAAAGAGCAGATTCGAAAACAGGTGCAGAAACACAAACAGGATAACCAGCAACCAGACCCTTCCGCTCGCGGGCCGTCAGAGATGATCGTGGTACGTGACCAACAGGTCAGCAGCCTGGTGAATCCTTCCGCCCCTACTCCAGACCGCACAGCTTCGAACCCAGTTCAGAGGCCCATGATGCAGCAAAAGAGGTCCGGTCAACAGCCGTCTATGCAAAGGCACATGATTATGCCGCAGATAGGCCGGAATTCTGCTAGTGCATCTGCTCCCGCGCCAGCGTTAGACATGGACCCTCTGTCTGGCGGCATTCCTTTGGTGAACAAGCAGCTCTCTTCTTCCTCTACCAGACAACCCTCATTCCCAGTTGCCTCTCGTGTCTACCAACAACAGATCCCGACAAACATGGTTCCCACACCCCCGGCACCCCCAAAACATCCTTCCTTAGTCAACGCAGCTGAGGATGATGATGATCATAGGATCGTGATGAAGGACATTGACCACCAGAAGTTCTCGCCGCCATTGGAGGAAATGCTCAGGGCACCCAAGTCTGCGCCAGCACCTCCAGTGAATATATCTGAACAGTCAAAGGCAGTACCAGTCGTGGCTGTGATACCTGTAGAAGATGATGTGGATAGTGATGATTATGAGGAGATGGAAGGCGAGTTCGGGGAGCTCAGTATGGTGGAACCAGTGCCGCTGGATGATAATGATTTTGGATTGATGTAAGGTTCGGTAGGTACTACCTTGTTCTAGTTTTGTTCCTTGTGCCTTTTTCTTGAACCTTTTTCCTTGAGCCTTTTCCTTGAGAATCATCACACTAGACAGTTAGGCAACCGTAATGATACCCCCATATTTCCCACCTATCCGGCCGAGCATCGTCAGGCCCACGAATCGGATTGCTCAATTCGCAGTTATACATGTGAGAACATTGAGAACATATAATCGTTTTAGCAGGTACTAAGTACACGCTTGTCCAATTTCGCAAATGAGTGACGACTTGATCCCAATGTCGGCATTCAAAAATATGCTACGTGGGGGCTTCAACAGAAATCACAAGTCGGCGACATATTCGTGCTTCACAGATTATGTTCTCTCTCTCATGTCCGTTCTTCCATTCCTCGTCTAATGCGATTTGTGTTTTCAATGCATTTGGGACTGTCTATTATTACTATGTTTTGAAAAATATTCGGCATGATGTCGTGGCTAACACTATCGCGCTACATCATATTCTTGATAGCTATTACCAGCTTCGTGTTGTCTTCCCTTTGCTCACGCTGTTGCGTTTCACGATGTGGTCGAACCCGAATTTAGTGCACGAAACCGAAAGAGTTGATGGTCAGTGAGTGCATCCTAGTCGCTTCATCTGTTCGACAGTCACCATCACTCCCGCCTCTTTCCATTAATTTAGTATATGTGACATCATAACCAGTCAGTTCGTGGCACAACCTCTTTTATTTCCAGACATAGAAGGCCCGAAACACACTCTCTTCAACTGGGTGAGAGATCCAGACTTCATTCAATAATTTACGATATCCAATAGGAAGATCTTCAATCCTAGCGATAAATCTGAACAGAGCCGCTGGGGAACAATATCCTGATCGTGAATGCAGATACGTAACCAAAATAGATGTACGACGGAGAACAAACGGCGGATTGGGAAACGGATTCAAAATTAGTCGTGGACAAGATGTTCAACCATTATCTGTACAGCCCATTGACACTTCTCTCCCCTTCCTATATTTTCCCACTCATAAACCCTGCGCTCCAGCGAATATCCAACTACACATACACATACTATCGCCCGCTCCCCGTCTCCGGCCACTACTCTACAAGGACAAAATTCCACTTCCTCATCGCCCTACTTCCGCACTACCTCTTCGTTGTGTTCCTCGACGCAGACGCGTCGTTCCGCCACTTGGGTTTACCGCTAGAATGGCTGTTTAACAGTTGGAATATTACGCATAGTACGTCCTTTTCTATGGAGCACGATTTTTGGGATCAAAGATATAATATTTAAGATTCGAGAGGTTTGCTAATGGCTAACACGGTGTTCGTTATTGCGCAGAATCTTCCGTTGACAAAAAATATATTCTAGGCGTGGATAACGCATACGAATGGGGACCTGGGGACTGAGCTCGATGGGTATCGAGCTGAATACAGGGAATGTGAGGTTTGGAAGGAGACGTTGGTGCATGAGCAGGAGAGGATTAGGATGGGGTTGGGGAAAGGGACGTGTGGGCTGTTTTGGTGGAGGGATGCGAGGGGGATTGAAGTGGAGCAGTAAGGGATTCCATCTGTTGGAATGCTTTTAATTACTTCAGGGGACTCTTCTGGCTTCCCAACGCTTGGTAGTACCGAGCCTGAGCTGCATCGATAATTTTCTTTACCTCCCCAGCATCAAGCTTCTCTTTCCGATTGAACGAGTACAGACCGTTTGTCTCTTGCTCGATGTCTGTCAACTGCGTCCACACAAAGCCGCTGCATTGGCCCCCATCTACTACCGCACACACCAGCTTTTCTACCCGGTTGAGTAGATCTTCTGCATTCGCTGCTGTCGTGTAGCCCCACCCCTCCTCCATCTTATCCGAGTCTGACGCTGGCGCAATATTCACCCCGCCAAACTCAGTGCAGATCACTACTGCACCCGGTATGTGAGCCGAGCCAGCATCTAGACCAGGAATAGGTGCAACGAACATCGGACGTCCAGCTTTCGGACCCAGAATGCCGTCCAAAGTGGCGCAAGTCTTGCTCAACTCAGCAGAGTCGGCGTAGTCGTGGAAAGTGGTCAGATCTGTCTGAACGTGTTCCCATCCGCAATTGTCGTTGACTGGACGAGTAGGATCAAGGGTCTTCGTCATGTAGTACAGCGCCCGAATGTGATTTCTCTGATCCACATTACCTTTCAGATTCGTAGACCCCCAACTCTCATTCACCGGCGTCCAAGCCACTATACACGGATGGTTTATGTCCCTCTTCATAGCCTCGACCCACTCCTGATTGAAGCGTTCGACGTAGTCTAAAGAAAAACTGTACGCGTTCGCCATCTCGCCCCAGACAAGGTACCCCAAGTGATCGGCCAAGTACAAGAAGAGCGGGTCTTCGACTTTTTGATGTTTGCGGCAGCCATTGAAGCCCATGCGCTTGGCCATCTCAATGTCGGCTTTTAGGGCTGAGGGAGAGGGTGGCGTCATGAATGTGTAGGGCCAGTAGCCTTGGTCGAGGCAGAGGGCTTGGAAGAGCGGGTAGCCGTTCAACTTGAAGGTTCCGTCGCCAGAAGTCCAGTCTAGTGAGCGCATGCCAATGGTTGTTTTGACTTCATCGATGAGAGTGTCGTCTGCGTCGAAGAGACGGAGTGTAATACCGTAGAGTTGCGGGTAGTCTGGAGACCAGATTGCGAGACCAGTCCGCCATCCGCGGTCGTTTTCCAGCGGTGCAAGGAGAGCAGATGCGGATACTTTAGACTGCTGCTCTGGGGACAAGCGAATATCGGGGTCGAGGATGACGTAATCAGCTTCTTTTGAGAGAGCCTTTTTCTCTAACCTGTTCACCAAGACACCTCCAAATCTGGCCTCAATCTCAACAGTGTACTGGTGTCCCGCCCTTCGGCCTAGAACAGCAACCCTAGCATGCAAGAGTCCGCTCTCAATGTCGTCGCTGCGCAAAATGGTGCCTTGGCTACTGTCTGCTATCCTCGTAGCCGGCACAGCTTCCATCCACACGCTCTGCCAAATACCCCCAGAAGGCGTATAAAAGATGCTCTCTGGCTTCGCACCCCAGTACTGCTTCCCACGCGGCTGCGTGAGATCATACGCCGAATCATATACCCGAATCGTTAGCCTGTGCACTGGCGCATCGTTGAGCTTAAGCACATCGCTAACATCGATGTCGAAGGGGACATGACCACCACGATGACCGCCAACAAACTGGCCGTTCACCCAAACTTTTGCCTCGTAATCGACGGCCCCGAAGCGTAGCAAAGTTCTCAAGTGGTTCTCTACCTCTTCGTCGTTCGGAATGTTCTCAATGTGGCGCTCGTACCACAGCACTTCATGAACGCCCCGCTCGTTGATGCCCGAGGCGGGGCACTGGAATACGAATGGAACTACGATTGTTCGCTTCTTGTGCGTTGTCGTTTCCAGCTTGCGCAGGGAAAGATTATCGCGAATAAGGTTCTGCGCGTTCGCCGCTATCTTTGCAGTGATGCTTTCTCGCTCAGCGTCGACTGCATGTTTTGTGTCTGCAGTGTTTTGGACCGTAACCTCATCAGGAAGACCGGTAAGATGCCAGCGTGAGAGAAGCCCGACGTCGTCGTCGTCAAAGAGGAAGTCCCATTCGCCGTTCAGCGATTTCCAAGAGAGAGCCGAGCGTTCAAAGTCAGGTCGAGGATACTCCTGGCTCGATGGAGAGTCCATATTGCGATGGCTTAAGATGAGGCTCTCTCTAGCGATCTCCCTAGACTACAATGAAAATCCTAATTTAATGTGTTATTACTAATTACTAATCTATCCTCTAACCCAATCTAGAAATCATACCTAGCTGCTAATTTATCTTCACATGCCCAAAATATCTTAACTGACAATATTCTTTATTACATAATTAGCATGGCTTGTGGGCTTGTTTGTACTACCCTTCCTAATAAACTACGACGCACCGGCTGGCTGAAGGTTTTATCTCTCATCAAACGGCCTCCTAACTCCATTTTGTGACAACGAGAGGACAACGAACTAGCCTGCGATATGGCGATCGACATGTCCTCGTTCCTCAATCCTGCCCTCTGCGCGAACACGGGGCGCGTCGTCGATGGTGAGATATCGCCATGCCACAAGGCTGCTCTGCAAGTCTGCGCATCTTGCAAGCTCGTCCAGGTAATCTTTTCCAATGGAGCTTATTGTCCAAATGCTGACAATATCCGCGTAGTACTGTTCCAAACAATGCCGACTTGCAGACAAGAACAACCACAAGACAATATGCGGATCAAAATATATGCCGAAGAGATACATTCCCGCGTACGTGCGTGAGGGTCGCATCCCTGCATACGTCTCCGGCGCGTCCATGTCGCCCTTCGGGGTAGCTCAGTATTTCTGGGGAAACATACCAGCATTAGATGTCCTAAAATTAACGGAGAACGAGGGCATTGAGGATCCCGATCGCGATATCAACCTTCTCTTCGCCGCTTCAGGCGACCTCCGCAACGTCGTCAAGACCATCTCCGGGCTACCAGACAAGTATAAAGGGACCTGCTCTGTCACTATTAACGATTGGTTGTTCACTGTCGTCGCTCGGAACGTCATGTTACTCTTAACAGCCCTTCACTTCGAACCGGAGACTGCGACGCCTATTATGATACATCTCTGGTACTCGTCAATAATGCCCATTAGCATGGTCTCTGCGTTGCAGGAATCCATATTGCCATATGTCGAAGATGAGTGCAACAAGATCATGCACAAACTCGCCCACTACTTACACGGAAAGACTTTCACTTTTGGGCACAGCAAGCTACGAGTACTTCTCAAGAAACAGGAATGGGATGAGCTGAAGAGCCTTTTCATGTTCCAAAAAGACTTGACGCTGACGGATGCAAGCAACACCCGCCAGAGAACCACTCTCGCTCCCGAGCGCATTGACTACGTCGACCGGGCCCTTTACAAGATGCCTCCTGGAATGCGCGCCGGATCTGTACAGTTCCGGACCGAGGGTGTTCTGCTTCCGTTCGGGGCCTCGCGGAATAAGTTCGATACGCCAAATCCGTAAGTGCCGAAACTCCTATAGCCAGTACTCATTCATATACTAGCTAACTACCAAAAGAACTTTCTTTCAGGATCCGAACGTCTGGCCTATGAAAGACGATGCCGACCCTCTCCATGGCTGGTTGTACGCAGATTACATGAAGCATGCTACGCAAGCCAAGAACGATGTGTACGGAAGCCTCTTCTTCTATCTGCGGAGTCTTCTGCTGCAGTTCTGCAAACGATTGGAAGAAAGCGAAGTCAGATTTCAGGTACTCAACGTCGATGCGAGGAGGCTACCCATGTACTGCGACATGCTTTTCGATCGCATCGAGGTATGTTGCCTCCAAAATTCTCCCATCTAAAGAAAGTAGAGATTCTGAAGTATTTTTAGGTCTCAAATATCGGTGACAGATTCTATGTTGGGCCCACAGCAACAATCCAGACCTTCGCCCCGTGGCTGAAACCGACGTCTCTGAACTCACACGCCACTCTTCTGATGCTATTCCAAAATGCCGTACCAGAGGAACAGCATCGTTACCCAGAGCCCAGCCAGCGTGCCATTGCCGATTGCTTCACCAAAGTTGCGACATACCGTGACGTGAACTCAGCGTTAAGAGCTTTTGACCGAGGTAGAATGGCGAATATGGCACTGAATCCAGAAGCACATTTCGTGGCATCGTGTCTCCAGATGTTCGGCGACTTTGACAAATTCTTCAATACCTTCATGAAGAATACGAACATGGACGGGGTTGCGAAGATGTGCGGCGTGAAGATGAAGAAAACACACTCTATCATCGCTGCTTGGCCATACAGAGTCACAAGCAACACTAAGAAAGACGAGTTCGAGATCCTCTGCGCGTCTGGACTTACCGGGAACGAGAGATATACAGAGTGGCAGAAAGATGAAAAGGCTGAGCAGACCTTCAATGACGTAGGTGGTTACTCACTAAACTTAGTATGATTCGGAGTACTAACGGGATATCATTTTGCAGGCTACTATGCGCCCCGAAAGTGTCAAGAAACTCAAGGAACAAATGTTTACGCTCATTGTGGCGTGCTTAACCATAGTCTGCTTTGGCCTTGTTTGTTGGTTGTTGCTTAAAGCGGCAGAGATGTGCGGTGTATTTGTGGTTTTTAGATGGGTTGTCCGCTATGTGAAGGTTGGGATGCAGTATCTCTCGGGAAGACGCAGATAAAGAGTAGATGACACGCTCTATAGGATGCAAGACAACAAGAAAAAGTATGCAAGCTTTGAGTATCTAGGCTAGCGTAAGCCACATAGTCAGGCAATCATCGAATTCGAACTCAAACAGAATCAAATACAAATAAAGATCGAATCTTTGCCATAAGTACATAGAGCAAAAACCGGAGCCCGAGATAGAAGACAAAAGTAGGCATCGATCCGCATGAACTGAACCAGGCCTATTCTCACCAAATACTCTTCTTTAACTTGGCAAGCATGAGTCCCGTTACCAAGTCGGCACACCGGAAGTACTACTACTTTCAAGATGAGGATTGCAATCAAGACTGGCAAAAATGGGCGCAACTGACGTAACTATGTTACATACGTTAATCCAATCGCGTCTACTCCGACGTAGCCCATTTCTCCACTCTCTTCGCAAGCCTCATACACAACTCATCCACTGTTCTCGTCCAAAGGTCTGCAATCCAATTAATAGCATCAAACAAGCTATTATCCCAACAGCAAAACCTCCTTGGCTGCCGCACCATCCTTCATTACTGGTAATCGTCCATCCTCCAACCAAACGCATCCAGAAAGACCATACTAGTACGATACACACCATAGCTTATCCTACCTAGATATCTCGGAATTGTAGAAGTAAGTAGTCTTCGCATGAAACTAAGTTGAGACGCGGAGAGGAGAATGAAGACAGCGCCTATGGATTCCCAAAACTGTACACTGGTAAAAATAGCCGAGAAAGGCCGGTAGATGAAGTTCTCAGAGGCTTGCTTGTACGGATAGGGTGCAATGAATAGACTTGTAACTAAAAGCAGCGCGAGCGCGTATTGTCGGGACGTTGGGAGCTATGCAGAGATAGACTTGTTATAGATATGTATAGGAAGTCTGACAGAGTCATGGCGTTCTTTGTTGGAGATTTTCGCTTGTATGCAGAGCTCTGTGACGCTGATACAAGCCATATAGCAAGCCATATCCCACCGGTCGAGGTAAAACACGAAGGCACAGAGGTAGAAGATCAGGATCTGCTATCCCGAGACTGCTAATTGTGCGAGGCCAGTCAAGGTAATGAGCAAGGCAATCGAGTCATAGAATTGCTTTGATATGGTCCATAGCTGAAAACCATAGGAGAAGACTGACCAAAACAGGAAATTGAGAAAGAACGGGACAACAGATAATCACGAAGAACTGAGCAAAAGCATTGAAGTCGGTGGGAGAGATGAAACGGGAAAGGAGGCTGTAAGCATGAAAATTCGAGCAATGGCCGCGAAATAGTTTACAAGGATGAGAAGGATAGCAACCAGGGTAAAGCTTGCAGCGAAAAGGAAGATTATAGCTCCCATGAAGAGGAAAAAGCGATTTTCGAAGTTAATCTGTCTAGCGGCTTTGAGGACGTCGATTTTAAAAGAGACAAGATTGATGTACATACCGCTTTGACTGTTTGTCGTCCTCACCGACGGTGTTGTCGCAGCCAAACAGCTCCCAATGGCTGTCGTCGCGCTTGTTGAATATTGTGATCTCGTTCTCAGGACCAGCGAGGATATAGAAGCCAAAGGCGTTCTTATCCGGATCGACATCGTTGCCAGCGTTCCGTTGACCGCCCATAGTTCGATCAAACTTGATATCAAGCTTCTCGGTATTGGAGTCAGGTATTGGGTGGTCTGTAGGGAAAAAGTCGACAAGCGGTACAGGAAGATTGATCGTGTCTTTGCCCATGGATTTCGGATTGCAGCAGAAGGCCAGGTCGGCATACTCCCACGCCCCAAAGGGGACCTCAGTCCAAAGCTCATACTGGCATTCATGGGAATCATCATTCTTGTCTTTTCCACCGTGCTGATCGAGGCCCATTCGACTTTCAGTTTCTGTGCAGCCGCAGGCGGTGTTGCCAAATGTTGTCTTACCCTCGTTCCAGTAGCACGACGAGGTGCCAACGCCCTTGCCGCAACAGTATGCATAGCCTGCAGGATACTTGAAATCTGCCTGTCTGGTCGTGACAAAGTTGCGGTCCCCACATACGCTTTCGTCCTTCACGTCGACACACTTGTCGGTCCAACCACAGATGTCGTTGATATCTGTGCTAGATTCACAGCAGTACTGTGCAAAGCCTGAGAAGCACGATTGGTGGCTGTTGTCGATGTAAGGCTCTTTGCTGGAGGCGACTGGGATTTCGTTGCTCGCATAGGCGCTGGTGCACCAGAACACACTCTGACTTCCGGCCCAATGGCACTTCGCTGGAGCAGCCTTGATTGGACAACAAAGCGTCTGTCGCTGCGGCTGACCGCCCTTCATGCCGCAATACTGCTCGGCTTGGTTGTTGGACACACTGATCGTATCCGCGTCTAGTGGCAGTACATTACATCATATGATTATACCACAAGTGACCTCGAGATGAGGAATGAAGAGAGTAAAAATTTGAAAAACATATTAAGCAAGCTGGAATTAATGCTACATCGGCAAAATGTAAATTAGCATCTGGTTACTGTGGTTAACCATGGTTAGCTAGGTTAGTGAGATTTGGTGGTTAGTGAGATTACGAGAGCCTCATTTGGCGAGTCGCGATTACCGTGATTAGCTATGGTTACCAGGAGCAATCTATACTAGTATCTGGTTACCCTGATTACTTAGGTTAACTTTACTTATTATTATAGTTTTAGGACTTCGTGTCACAAATATATATATRTTGTTCTATACACATGTTCCTTTTTGTTGTCATGGCGTTGTGGTGTAGTGCAACATCTTAACACCTCAGTCCCTGCCACGCTCATGCTACAAGCCTTCCACGCYAATATGCCACCTAATGCCCTCAATGTTGTCCAAATACTCCTAATAGTCTCAACGTCTGCCATAACCGCCGTACTACTATTATGCCTGCTGTTCAACGCTGCCATTTGTCGCCGCCCAAGTCGCCTAGAATCAATGTCCTGGAAATTCCTGTCCGTTCAAGTTCACTGTGTGATGCCTCATGCTGTGTACATTAGCTGTGTTATACTCTTGCTTACAGTACAATAGGTTGTACAATAGGTCTCCTTAACTTACGTGCTCTACAATTGCTGTGTCTAGAACCTAAGTATGCTCCTGTTGCGCGCCTGCCTGTTAGTGTTGCTACAAGAGGCTATTAGTAGTCTGTGATTAGGGCTTAATYRGCTATTRAAGGCTAGAGATACAATCTYAGGTACAATATTACAAGACGTTGCGGAAGGAGCTCAACCAGAGGTCCTACGTGTTYAATAAGTACTYAGTATGGTTTGTGCGTTAGGGGTCTGRTTYGTGCGTYAGGGGTCTGATTCGTGCGTCAGGGGTCTGATTCGTGCGTCAGGTGTCTGATTCGTGTACATTCCAGGTTAGGTTAGTTGCCGAGCTTGTTGTTCGGAGGGTACAGTACATGGTTTGTACGATTTGTATGGTTTGCATGGTTTGTCTGGTAACCTGTGGTTAACCATGGTTAGTACATGGTTTGGAAAATTTAACCGAATTCCCGATGTAGTCCCCATAACGGCTAGAAGATACTAGTTTAGGAAGAATCTAATTTCCTCTAAAGCTATGGAGGTCATCTAAGAGTACTGAAGAAATTATTCCACGGTTCTCATTGCAGTTAGAGCTTGATGCTTATGTTCTTTCTGATCAAGCGTGTGGATAAACACCCATCTCTTTGGTAACGCCTCCCGAACCTTGTCAATATCCAAGCCTATGTCTTGTCCCCGTCCACACATGATAATACCTACTCCATGACTTGAGTCAATTATTTTCTGGGTCCTTGGCCTTCGTACTTGATCGTAGGCTTTGAATGCGGCTTTGAGCTGACTTGGCTCTCTCACTTCTTTCAAAAGAGTCTCCAAGATCATCGCATCCTCGATAGCCTGACCGGCCCCTGCACCTTGCCACGGGGTCATGCAATGAGCTGCGTCCCCCATGATACATGTGTGGCCTTTTGCATAGGTAGGGGCATTTTCTTTGTGGTGTAATTCCGCGAAAGCTGTTAGGTCAGCATTCTCCAGCATTGCCTATCATTGTCAGCGCATATCAATCGTCCAAGTTCCACCAAACTTACCTCGATCATACCCTTCTTAATCGACGTGTCAGTCCACTTTTCGACGGCCTTTTCTAGCGCATCCCTGTCCATTCCTTTCCTCCACTCATTCTCACCCCACTCCTCATTTGTCAAGCCACATAACACACACTGGACCGTCTCCCCTCCGTCTAACACGTCATGCATGAAGAATCCACCATCTCCAATCCAGCCATACTGCCTCTGCACACTGAAATATTCTTCACCAAATAGCTCTTTAGCCTTCTTCATCGATATCAAAGACCTTGAATCCCAAAAGCCACTGAATTTTGGTCTCAGAGCTGGATGGCCCACCCCCAGTATATGCTCTCTAACGTAGCCATGTACTCCATCTGCACCAATGACAGCGTCCGCTTCAAAGGTTGTACCGTCATTGAAAGAGATTAGGACACGTTTACTCTCAAAGTCTTCAATGCGAGTCACTTTCTTGTTCGCGTGCATTCTCTTCGCGTCGATATGCTTCAGCAACTCACTTAACAGCGCAGCCCGATGAACCACCTTACCGCGCTGCTCGGCTGCGAGATCGAATACCACGGACATGGCGCTAGGGCCTGTAGCCTGTACTATGTAAGCTTTCAAGATCCTCTCTTGGGAATGCGTTGATAGTTTGGACAATAACACACCATACACATCCTACTGGAGCTCATTGTGACGCCTCCAGCTCGATCCAAGGCGCTTGCAACCGCGCCCCCAATTTCGGCCAGTGCTGTTTGCCCATTTTGTGCAATTCCAACCGCTGCTCCCCTTTCTGAGAACTCGGGCGCAGATTCGAATATTTCCACGTCCAGGTGAGGATGCTGGAGTAAAGCATTCATTAGGGTGGCACCAGCAAGCCCCCCACCAATGATGGCAATCTTTATAGCCTGATTAGATGACATTGGACGAGCGAATTGTTAACGATTTATTTCTCTAGAAGTGGCGCCGTGTTTGCTGTGAAAGAGAGCACAGTGATGCTATTGGGATATTGGGTAAATATGGGGCATGCCCGTGAGGTGACTGCTACGCCGCGCACGCGCATTCACGCCGCATGCAAGCTGAAATACCCATCCTCTCAGCAATATATTCTCGGGGGGTAGAAATGACACCACCGTCACTGCCAATCTCGTAGCTCTCTTTGAAATCGGTTGTTTGCACTTCCTCGGTTGCCTCCAACGCCGTTTTATTGGCTGCCCTTTCTCTGCCCGTGCCCGAGTGGCCTCGATGTGGAACCGGTTCGTCTAGGTGCGGTGCTTTTATCTTCTCCTCATACGGGAGATCGAAGGACTGCTTGGTAACTCGGAAGGCCTCTTCGAGTGTCCGTAATGACAGACCATGGCTAGAGATACTTAGGCATCCGCTCACTAGATCCAGCTCGGCCAGCCGCCGTGCCACACTCTGACAAGCTTTTAACCCTCCACCGGCTATGAATGGTGGAATGTCAGCGGCGGGGATGGTGGCGGTTGGAAGTGGCATGTTCAAAGACATGTCTAGTGATTAACAGAGGGTGCAGCGCAATCGGCCGGCAGAGAGAGGAGGGTTGGGGACACGTTTTGTTGGGGGTTGGAGGAGTACAGCGGGGCGGTTGGTGTTGGCTTCTCAATTCAACCTGCCGTTTGATCACCTGGACGAAGGAGCGTGACGCAATCAAACTTGGAACCGCCCCTAACCTATCCCCGCGCCTGGCTAATCATCGTACTCTGCCACGGACCCTTCACTATCCATATACTCGAAACAGCAAATGGCCGTAGGCAAAGTGCCATGCTGCGAGACCACCTGGTATTTCTTCCATTTTTCAAAGCGGCGCAAAAAACCGCGCCGTAGGCAAACTCCCATCGTTCCCAATAGTCGGTTACTAGTAACTATTTTATACATTTGAAGCCGTAACTAAACGTCTCGCCCGACCGACCGACTGATGGGGGRVGGGGGRGGGGGGGGGGGGGGGGTACCGTAACTGAGGGCTGCCGAAACGGCTTACTACACAATAGTTCCGTAACTGAAGGGTGTAGTTACTGGAGTAACTGGAGTCGTAAACCCCAAATTGTCGTCCATATCCTCAAATATCCCTCTAGCAGAGATGTGAGCTATAAGCTCGTTTAGGTCCCGCACCCGATATCCCACTCGCGACGCGAGCAGGGGCTTGTTAGCGTAGTGTATATTGCGCCAGTCCACTGGGAACTCAACGCCGTTGTTCTGGCCCACTTTGAGGGGAAGGCTTTCGAGAGCGACTCGGCCGSA
>BCHH01000001.1:2650206-2771710 GCA_001599595.1 Beverwykella pulmonaria
TTGAGGGCGTCGGGCCCGACGAAACAATGGAGGAGGACATAGAGGGTGTCGGCGAGGTCGCCCTTGCCTTCTCGAGACGGCAGGACGACGGCGTCGGGTGACGAGGCGTACGATTCTGGGACGTCAAGAAGGACCTCATATTGAAGGGTGTCGGGCTGTGGCCAGGAGAGAGAGTTGAGTTTATTATGGAGATTTGACGAATCCGGCATCAAATCTCCACAGCTTATCGCCAGCACCCTTGGCAGGTCTCATCTCCAGCCTCAACGCCAATAAAAGTCTGTATAGGCCAGTTACTGCAGTAACTACAGCCTCATCCATCAGTCAGTTACGGAGGGGGGTCCCCTTACTGACCGACTGCCTAGGAATCCGACTGTTAGTAACAGTAACTAACAGTCGGACCGACTATTGGGAACGATGCAAACTCCAACGGTGGGTCCTCGACCCCCTGTTACTCCATCAATTGGTCACCATATTTATTCTCCTTGTCGTCACTAACCTCGTCACGTAAGCCACCCGTAGTATATATGTTCAAAGCGCTGATTGCTGGCAACATCTAAAGCAATGACGACATGATGCGCGATTTGTGCACGTACAGAAAGTCGCTGGAGGCCCTTACTATCTCAATCTGCACTCCTGGGTGCTGCATTGGCCTTCTGATCGTCGCATCTATCAGCGAGGTGTACAGGAGATTGGGGCTTTTGCGCATAGCATACTGGTTAAGTAGTGTTGGATCCTATGGCGTCGTCACGCAACAAGTAGGGCTGAGTTCTGCCGAGGCGGTGGAGGGTGAGAGGGGCGAATACAAAGTAGATGTCGAAGCAGGGAGAGGGTAATGTGATAGACAATAAATTCTTGACAGGCTAGAGGCTTCACGGTGAGCGGCGTCAATGTCAGGACAGGTGTATGCAGAGGATACGATTGAGATTGACTATGCAAACTATCTAGGAGATACGTGAAGTTTATATATTTGACTAGATCTGTTTCCTAAGACATCGCACTGTGGCTCTGTGGAGGTATCTTTATCTTAGCTAGCTCAGACGGCAGCCGAGACTGGGATTTTATTAATACAGTAAGACGTGGAAACCGCCCCTGTAGCAAAAAAGCTGTCTCGGCTGCCGTCTAAGGGACTTCGGTGACTTTTTGTATGTGTGCGCGCACAATTGATTATTTTATCTATCAAAAACTTCACCACCATATGTTGCTGCATCGCTAGAAGCTGATGTCCCATAGATCAGTATAATCTTATGCACCTTTTTTTCATGCTACTTGTCGCTGCGGCGTGCAAATATCGTGAAAACAAAGTTGCAACTTGTAAAACGTGAGCGCCTCTAGACGTAGCCTACAGCTAGCTACCCCCCCCTAACGCCCTCCCTCCCCCAACTCCCCTCTAGTGCTAACCAATCTAAATACTACCTTAGTCATATTCATTAACTGGAAGTTAGACAACCCAAGCACGTGGTCACGGACGCAGTCTATAAAATTAAAATTGTTGTAAACATTGACAGCGTGTGACCTATAGAGTTAGCTATGTAGATAGGAGAGAAGAATACATACATACATATCTACTTTTGTCAGATTGTAGCACTATTTCGGCTACAAGAATAATGTGGTCACGTTGTGAGATGAAAGAATGATGATTATTGATGAATTGATTGATTGATTGTCGTGTCTCGTCCCAGCCATCGTGTTCTTGGCTGGGTTTTATTTCTCGCTTAACCCCATGCGCTTAGTCCTATTTCGTTGATCCGTTGCAGGCCCGTTTAAGCACATTACGTCCAATACCGCGACTAATACCCGTCCATCTGACAACTTTGATAGTAGGTAGTTGAGAGTATATAGAAGCAAGAGGATATAGTAAATTACGATAATATTATGATGGGATGGCAGCTTGTCATGTGAGAAATCCGCCTCACCCAAATCTGAGTAGTTCCTTGCTATTGGTTGGATCAGGGGTGGTAGATGGGTGGCGTTTAACTAGGCCACAAAAGGTGTAGTTGGTGTCCAAGCAAGCTTCTGCCGTGTGAGCTTGCTGAGATAACACGTGGCGGCATTTTTCAACCATAACCCAGCATTCTTTCACACCACAACTGTTTTCTTGTGCAGATGAATTTATTTGATTTGCATCATATCTCCTCCTGTACAGCTACTTTCGTAGCTTACTCTGCCCTGATCAGCCGCGCTTGACTAGAGCCGCCTTACCTCTCAGCTACCCCAAGCTACCTCATTCACTTCACTCTTATAACCTATTCCACCAGATTTACGTGCCATTTTAATGGCGGAGGAACTGTGTTGTCTGCTCTATGATGAGCGAGTTGTTTGCCACCTCTGCCGACCACATACTCGAGCCAATCCTAAGTTAACTACCACTGAACGCGAACGTCTCAAAATTGCATTTATCCAGGCAGTACACCTTCTAGAAAAGCTACTTGAACATCATCATATCGCCGTTCAAGTGTTGAGAAACACCCCACTTAAGGATGTGTACCGGATACGAGAAATAATAGTCTTCCTCTATATGGTTGTACCAGAAGCTCAGCGCATTGAGATGGCGCGTCTGAAGGGACCTGGTGGGATCCAGTACAGCAATCTTGAGGCCAACCAAAGACTACATGATCTGCTGAGATTAATGAATGATCAATTGTCTACAAGAATTCCTGGAGGGTTCACTCTTCCCAACAAGACTCCTCTCAGCTTTTTTGCTATTTTTGATCATTGGCAGGACTACATGGAGCAATTTGAGCCTGGCTCTACTTAGGAATAAGACATTTGAATTTATAATTTCACACTAATTATCTCAATATTCTACTACCTGTACTGGTGGAGCGTTAGCGGTGGATTGATATTGGTTACGTGCGGAATGGGCACTTTATCGCGCCAAGGCCTGATTCATTAGTATGATAGAGAAGCTGGATCAGAACAGTTAGAATATCTGTTTAGGTTGTTAGGATACCAGCTCAGTCTCTAGCTGCTAGTTCGTCTATATAAGAACAGCGTTACTCTTCATTCTCGCAATCCATAGGGCATGGGGGCTCTCTCTTGTCTGAGCAGAGCCAGGGCTCCTACCCGACAGAGCACCGGCTCTTCATGCTTCCATGACAGAGGACACTCCCTGCCTCATACTACAACAACTTTTCGCCTTCTATCTATCCGATATGAGCGATAGCAACCAACCAACTTTACCCGAGGACATCTCCTGCCTCAACAAACCAAAAACTAGCCGCCTCTATGTCAGCTACCACAGCCGCCACAGCAAAGAATAAACTCGACAACCTGAGGATACTCCCTGCCTTATACATATTAGCAAAAGGTGTCGGCCTGTGGGTCACATGATGAGTTACCTTGATGTTTGCTTACATGACACACTTCTATGTTTGCGATTCATTATCTTGGCAGGCTCCTAGCGTACTTGGTAAGACTATATAGATCTCTTCGGTAGCTCCTCTGTAGAATCAATATCAATTATCTTCCTCTCTATCTACTTCATTACATCACGACAATATGTAATGCAGGGCTGTCTGTGTGTCGCAATAATAGGGTTGAGAGTAGGGTTTGGGGAAGATATGAGTGTATTGTAAGAGACAAACTACTGCCAAGCTATGTTAGCAGCAGAGGAACACTAATAGGCTAAATCAAATGACACCTAAGCCATATTGCCTCCGTACAGGCCAAAACCGGCCTTACACCAGAAAAGGAGGATGCGCTAGATTCGGACGCGCTAGACGAAGGGATAGGTAATTGGGATATACGGGTTGGAGAGTGTGTGCGAGCAGACTGCGAGCTGCTGAGGCGTGAGGTGGCGGCGTTGAACGCGTCCAAGTCAACGGTGCAGGAATCAGGCGTGTTCTAACCCTGTAAATTTGATAGCAGGGAATTGAGAGTATGTGGAAGCAAGAGGATATAGTAAATTAAGATAATATTATGATGGGATGGCAGCTTGCCATGTGAGAAATCCGCCTCACCCAAGTCTGAGTAGTTGAGGTGACGACTTGCCAACAAACCCGGCAGAAGCCGCCTTTTGTGCCTTGCTATTGGCTGGATCAGGGGTGGTAGATGGGTGGCGTTTAACTAGGCCACATAAGGTGTAAACGTCCAAGCAATCCTCTGCCGCTGAGATAACACGTGGCGGCATTTTCGTCGCTGAAGGCTTTCTTCAACCATAACCCAGCATTCTTTCACACCACAACTGTTTTCTTGTGCAGATGATTTATTTGATTTGCATAATATCTCCTCCTGTACTTTTGTAGCGCCAGTCAGCCGCGCTTGCCTGGAGCCGCCTTACCTCTCAGCTACCACCGAACTACCTCGATTACTTCACTCTTATAAAACTTCTTTTCACAATCTACTCTCTGTTCCACCAGATTTACGTGTCATTTTAATGGCGGAGGAACTGTGTTGTCTGCTTTTTGATGAGCATGTTGTTTGCCACCTCTGCCGACCACATACTCGAGCCGATCCTAAGTTAACTACCACTGAACGCGAACGTCTCAAAATTGCATTTATCCAGACAGTACACCTTCTAGACAAGCTACCTGAACATCATCATATTGCTGTTCAAGTGTTGAGAAACACCCCACTTAAGGATGTGTACCGGGTACGAGAAATAATAGTCTTTCTTATTATGGCTGTAACGGAAGCTCAGCGCATTGAGATGGCGCGTCTGAAGGGACCTGGTGGGATCCAGTACAGCAGTCTTGAGGCCAACCAAAGCCTACATGATCTGCTAAAATTAATTAGTGATCAAATGTCTGCAAGATTTCCTGGAGGGTTCAATCTTCCTAACAAGACTCCCCTTGGCTTTTTTGCGATTTTTGATCATTGGCAGGACTACATGGAGCAATTTGAGCCTAACTATAATGCATCTTAAGAATAGAGCTTTAAGTTTGTACTTTCATACTAATTATTTGTATTTCAATATTCTACTATCTGTACTGGTGGAGCGTTAGCGGGGGATTGATATTGGTTACGTGCGGAATGGGCACGTGATCGCTCCAAGGCCTGATCCTGTAGCAGGATAGAAAAGCTGGGTTAGAGTTGTTAGGATACTGATTGTAGCTTAGTCTCTAGCTGCTAGTTCGTCTATATTAAAACAGCAACCTCTCTCTTTAATATAATCCTGTTACGATCCGATCTCTTCCAGTCAGCCATACGCTCATCAGATCATTACACTAAGAGTACCCCACCTCAACAAATCATATTACAAGTAATATGCTTGCAGGTCACATGACTGATCAGTGATCAAAACCTACATGATCTGCTCAGATTAATCAGCGGCCAAATGTCTATGGGAATTCCTGGAGGGTTCAATCTTCCCAACAAGACTCCCCTCAGCTTTTTTGCTATTTCAATCATTGGCAGGACTACATGGAGCAATTTGAGCCTGGCTATAATGTATATTAGAAATAAAAATTTGAGTTCATACTTTCACACTAATTTTTCGTATTTCAATATTCTATTGCCTGTACTGGTGGAGCCACTGACGCTCGGGGATTGCAAGGAGACTTAACAGTAGCAGAGGGTGCAGAGATAGTTCCTCAAAGAAACGCTGAGCAGCAGCTAGAGGATAAAAGGCTGCAAGATGCAGCAGAATCAGGTGTGAGCTGACAGGCTGTTGCGCGCTGTACGCGCTGCAGAGAGCCTGGACATAACTCACGTACGTGTGAAAAGGATACTACAGTTGCTACTGAACTTTAAATGGCTACAATATTGATAGTATTTCAATGCGTTCTGGAACTATGTCGTTGCAAAAGTGTAGAAAGTTGTTGGGGTTACTGAATCGCTTGTGAACTACCGGTACGTTATTTTATGTGTCTCCTACGCTGTTAGAATAATATTGCAAAAACATACCGATTTTACCTGTTCTATTACAACCCTTACGGTATTCTTAATTTGCTAGCTGCCTTCTCCTAGGTCTGTGTAACTATTGTGGTGGAGTAAACGGGTGTGATATAGAAAATCACAAGGGTAGGAGGCGACTCGCAACCATGCGATGTCCGAAGCAGCAATGCACTGAAGGAGGAAGAATCAAGGTGAGGTTTGGCAGTAGACTATTGCAATTTCGTTGTATCTAGCTACCAAACCAAATAACGTAACATCGATCCAAGGTGACATTGATCCAACGTAACCAACGAAACAACGATACCCAATGATAAAACGTAAACAAACGAAAAAACAATCACTAGCTTTGCACATGCGGGGATCGCAGAGACCCTGAAAAACAAACGTTCCACAGAGCAAAGTAGTAACTATTCCAATTGGGCAGTCTATTTTGGCTGAAGCATTCGGCTCCTACTCAAGTTGTACTTAACTCACTGGCTACCCCTTTACGAGGCTTGAATAATAAACCTTGGAAGTCGACAAATCAACCTAGCCAAGCAACGCATCTACATATTTGGCATACCGAGAGACAGCCTGCTAGGCAATTAGGTTCAACCGAAAGAGATCGTCAATCAACTAACTACCAACACATTATTAACTGTGTCTTGTCGCCAGGTGTATTACCGTGTGAATTTACCAGTCACCTTTGTCCTATGACAGCCAGTTGTCACTATCAAAGATACTAACGCCTCCTTCTGTCACCAGTTCTAGTGCCAGCGAGAGCAGCAAGAATTCAATTATTATTATTTAATCTATTTACCATCTGTTACTGGCGTTAGTGGGAGCTATGCAGACTATTGCCACTATTTACACTAGATGAGCAAAAAAAAAACCCTATTGGTCATGCGTAGAAGCAGCTCCCAAAGGCTTGCCTGTACTGGGGTAAAACCACCTGTCCTTTTTTGCGCCATAAGTGCGTCCCTGGATAGGCGCAGGCGTGAAGCCTGTGCCTGTAGGTTGCTGTTGTCCGCTAGCATCGACCGCCCACCCTGTCACGCTTGCTGTTGATGGCGACGCCTCCCTTTCGTGTGGGCCTCCCTTGCGCGTGGATGTTGCCTTTGTACCATAGTTGCCCGCCTCTGTTCTCCCTACTCCCTTGTGCTTCGTTGGTGTAGACTCACGCGTCTGCCGTTCTCCCAGCGCTGCTGTTGCTCCTCGCAGGCGCTGACAGCACGTTTTGTTATGACTTCTCTGGCGCATCACCAGTGATATGCGGGTCTATCCACGTGCTGCCAGCGTCAGCCGGTTGCTGACATGGCGGCCTAGATTACCCGCTACATACCTAAGAAGGCCAGAGGTATAGCCGTCGCTGTTTCGTCTGCCCGAGGGATCGAGGAGGCCAAGGTCTGTCTGCGTATCGCCGGCGTTTGTTTCCGCACACCTAGGGGCCAGAGGTCCAGTCGTCGCTGTTTCGTCCGCGCGCGGGTGTGGGGAGATTGGCGCTTGTTGCCATTTTGTAGTTGTTGTGAACTGCTCTTAGTGAGGTGTTTAGAGGTAATCCTTGTCTTGATAAAGTTCTCGAACCGTTTTCCGACTGTTATGGGTGTTTCGCATGTAGTCGTGGTAGTGTGAAAACTCTGCACTATCTCACCACAGGCAGCTTCAACCACCACCGCCGCCCACACGACGCGACGTCTCTGCGCTGGCTCTGAGCTCCGAAAGAGTCAGGTTCTCAGGCTTCACCACGTGGAGGTACAGAGTCCGATTTCGAAGCCCAGAATTCAATTATTGAACCTCTTCTATCAACTAAATAAACAACCTACCAAATAGGAAAACAGCAACAGATTTCGAAGTCTGGAAAGTGCAATATTACACAGACTGAGTGATTATGTACATTTTTTCAACTCGATCTCTCAGGTTCAATCTCAGGATCCCAACACCCGTCCTCGGAGCACCACTCACAATTGTAAAAGTACTTCTCACCCTGGACGCCCTTATCGGGGTCCTCAGGGTCGATGACCCTCCAGCTCTGTACCCCTACGTCATTCAAGTTCGTACAGTGATCGGCCCAGCCGAATGTTTCGATGACGTCGGCGTGGCAGCAGAATGGGGTCGAATAGGTTGCGAGAAGCCTGTTGTTGTCGAGATCGCTGAGCCAGGGCATAATTATGGATTTCGTTTGTCCGGCGCGGAACGTGTTGCAGCCGTTCTCTACATTGAGCATGATTTCTGCACCTAAAGAGGTACAGTTTTCAGCTGCATAGGTATTGATTATAAATGCGGTGGTTGTGAGGGTGAACATGAACAACGAGAAAACGTTTGGGGAGCGCATTTTAGAATGGAGGAATAGGTTCGTCACCAAGTGATTGAATCGTTGACGCTTGTTGTAGATTGAGGATGAGATCGAGGAATTATGCGATGACAACGCTTTGACTATAAAACTGCTGAGAAAGAGAAACCAGTATTTAGAAAAGAGGCGAGGCAAGGATCCTACTACTCAGAGGACACAGTGTATTCCTGGGGAGGCGGCGAAGCAGGGGGGCGGCGAAGCGAGTAGACGGCACGACTCGAATATTATCTCTTCATCCCTAGTATCCGAGCAGGCCCAGCAACTCTTCTCCAGAAGCAGCAAAAACCAAGTTAGCTCCGTCTAAGCCACCCCAGTTATACTCAACACTTTTACTTCCTCCATCATGATGGGACGTTTAACGATTTCAATGTTGCCATGTGGCGCAAGGTTGAGGGATATGCAGGGGGTAATTACTCTAACCTGAGGCGGATTTCCAACTTTTGTCCAATTTTCTGTTTCTATCTTACGCAGCGAGGTAGACTAACAGCAGCTACCACATACAATTGTTTGTCTCGAGGGTGGCATGTCGATACCTATGTATGGAGATATGTACACATATTGGAGTCGCGTGTTTCAAAAGCGCCCAAACCACAGCACACGTGTAGGTAGAGTTCATTAATAAATTCGAATTGTAAGGTCCGATTATAGTCAGTGAGTCTTTGTGCTAAACCTATACGAAGAATCGTGAAACAGTATTTTAGTCGCAGCAAGTGTTCGAAGTTGAGGTAAAATAATAGCTTCATTCCGAGGCCCTCAATTTGCCACTTCATCCTGCCTCTGCGTTCTGGAAAGTCTGTTAGTATAAGCTGAACACTCCCTGAAGTTGGCAGTCAACCTTGTGTGATGAAGGATCCATGTGCGGATTACTCGTAGCGACCTGGACAGTTTAGCATAGATTCCCAACCCACATGCTGAAACAGGTAGTTTTAGATTAAATCTGTCATTTCTGATATGTCCACTTTGTCCTGTCAGCTGTTCCAAGTCGGGTCCATTAAAGATAGCCAGAAGACACGTAATCTTGGAAATCTGTCCTTCAGGAATGTGTCCTGTCCACTGATCATATTATCATGTGCATATTCGTGGTTAGGCAATTGCGGTTGGAATATCGTATATATTCAAATCTGGTGAGCACATTTCGATCATTTGTACAGCATCACCCAAGTTTACTGTCATTCTTATTCTCTTTTGCACAGCAACCTTTTACGTTAAGTTATAAGAAGACTGCCATTTTTTGGTGACATTCATCAAAGATGAGAGCAGTCTGTTACTCTTTTCTGTGGTTTCTACAATATTTCACTTCTGCCATTGCAGCCCCATCCCCATCCACCCATAATTTAGTCCGAAAATCGCCGCTTCCACCAAGTGACTGGCCAGGAATCGGCGTTGAACTTGAAGTTCGACAACTCGGTATCAAGAACGATAACCCGCTTGCACAAGACCCAAGAAACGAAGATGCGATTTCGGCGGTCAAAGGTGCTACCATCTTGGCTCTTGGTTCCCGTCCTTATGCTACTTGTAGTGATTTTTGGGCGCTTACCGCAGAGCATTCTGGGGAAGAGTCGAGTCACGGCATTGGCTCTCTGACGTTTGAATGGATTATTAACGGACAAACCTTGAAATTGAAAACGCCGGAAAACCCAGAGAATGTTGGAGAGAATGACTTGGTTCTCCCTGGTGTTTGGGATGACATCGCAACCTCTCTCGTAAGCACAAATTTCAGGTTTTCATGATTTTCAATGCTAAATTCAGACGGTAGAATGCTTGGAAACCACGAGCGGGCAACAAAGTCAAGATTCTTGGTATTGATGATAAGTTTGGCGAGTGGACTATTACGAAACCGCTGAATTATGACCCTTCGGTCTATATTTTCGGTATGCAAGTAACCGTTGCATTACCAATGGAGGCCATCCAGGATTTGATACTCTTAAAAGAGTTAAAACAGGATAGCACTGGAAACGACCCAGGTGGAAGCTCAGTGTTGCCGAGTTTCAAACCGAAGATGAAAAATATGGTTCTAGTTACGGATGAAGATTTGAAACAGTACTACGAGGATGGAGAGGATGAGCTGACTCTCGATATTCTCGGATTCTACTCATTTCTGATGTCTTACGTTAAAATAGCAACGGAGCAGGGACCACTTGACCCCGGGGTCATAGACGATGGACCGAAAATGGGACTGAATATCATGCCAAGAACTCAATGGACGAAGTTATACGAATTGTTTGGTCGGGACTCTGACTCAAATAAAAAATGGAAAGGTTGCAGAAAAAGGAGGAAGAACAACAACCAGAAACTTTGGGAAATAGTGCAAGATCTGGCCAAGAAAAAGAATTTAGCAGATCTAAAAGACGCAAAGTTCAGATGGCCGTTGAATGAAGAAGAGCGGCGGTTACACACAGCCTCCTATCCTGTTCCATATAGATGCCCGAACTCGGCAGCCCAGAAGATGTTGTTTAAGAGAGCTGGTGTAGACACGTAAGTGAAGCCCCTTGAAGCCACTATGAGATTAGGAGAAGCTATCTTAAAAAATATTGAGTACTTCTTGCAAAGCAGCACCGCACGTTTGGTATCAGACACTGACATCCACCTTTATTACAGAACGGTGGACTGGCCAGACAAAGATAACCATATGAAGAACAAGGAGCTTCCAGTACAATCCTGGATAGAGGAACTTGATAATAATAAGGACATCTTATCAGTCATGGATAGTACGTATGCTTGAGTAGATTATATTCTGCTTCTGTCAAATTGGTTTATGGTTGCATACTAACTATTTATTAGAACTGGTTTGGGACGGACAAATTGGAGGATTTGGAGACAAAACCGAGAGACCACTCTATCCAGCGAACAACCGTCCGGACCAAATCCCGCTATTCGAGCTTCGCGATATCCAAGGCGTAGAATTCAGCAAAGTTAAAGCGAAGCTTATGAAAATTGAGAAGCAGATCTTAAGATGGCACGAAGCCGATTGGCAAGACCAGGACCCATTTCGCGACCCCACTGGGCTTGGGGAAAAACATCGGAAACGCGTCTTTTCTTGCAAAAGACGAGGATCGAATGATGAATGTAATTGGCATAGCCAAGTTAGAAACCGAATCACACGGAAATGCGAGGATTGCCCTTCGGGAACCAAGCCAGGCGTTGGAAACAAGATATGTGTTGATGATTGCAAAGGAATACAAGCGGCAAATGCGCAGGGAAAGTGTGAAGATTGTGGAAAGGGTGCTAAACCAAATCGATTCCACACAAAATGTGAGCTAGAGAAAGAAGACGACGACTGTACAGGAATACAAGTACGCAATTGGAAGGGAAATTGTGAGAATTGTGGAAAAGGTACCAAGCCGAATTTAGCCCGCACGAAATGCGAGCTAGAGAAAAAAGACGACGATCCAAACAAGCACGGAAAATGCAAGGATGGTGAGATACTGGACCCAGCTCAAGGAGGACAGGACAAAAACACAGAAAACCCGATCTGCATAGATGACGACGACAAAGAGTGCCAGAAGAAAGCACCGGACCAAAAAGCAGCAAGACGGCCTCCAAACTACGTTCAACCAATTTGTGGAAAAGACAACGATCCAGATTTCAACTGTAAAGACAAAAGTACATATCATCACAAAGAGGTGGACTTCGACCACAATCTCGTGCATAGTTGTAGAAAAACACAGGAAGGGAAAAAGGAGCAGAAAGAGAAATACAATGAACGAGCTGAGAAAGCGAAAGAGCAGAAAACCAAGACTAACGAAGCGCGAAAGACAGAACGCAATCAACGAAGTCGTCGTACTCGCATGGGATTCTGCTTCACCTTATTGGCAGGTCTTGGCATGTGGGACGCGGCTGATTTAGGTGGATTATTGGCCGATGAGCTCGATGGTATGATGGAACTATGGCCAGAGGACGCTGCTTTTAAAGACTTAATTCCTGTCCAAATCGATGACTACAAAGTCTCAGTGAGTTGGAAAACCTTTAATATGGCAATTGGGGGTAATGCTGCAGGATTTCCCTTTATTGGTAAGTGATGTTGGAAACAACAAATTCATATTTATCTAGTTCTGTCTAAAAACTGTTACCTGGGAGTGTTTAAGATTTCTTTTACGTTTACGTTAAGTGTTTAGTCCTCTTCCTCGAATAAAAACTAATATGTTGTCCCCTTTAGGCATTGTGAACGCTGTGGCTAAGATGGCGAATGCTTTGACAAGAGTTAGCTCGACCGCCGCGCAATCTTTCCGGGCAGTGCGATTAGGATTTCGGCCAAAGGCTGTGCAGCAGGCAGTCACAGCAGCGAAAGCCTCGTCAAGAGTAGGGAAGTTCGTCAAAGATAAACGCTTCTTAGACTGTTTGGCGGCTGTACCTGCTGTTGCACCGACTTTGGGGAAAAAGACTCGAAGAGACGAGAATCAGGCCACGGTAATACAATTTTACGCAAATGGTGGTGAATACACACAATGGGTCACAGTTAGCATCGATGCCAATGCCGCGTGGTATGATCCCAAAATCCCTCCTCCGGAATTCGACGACCGACAAATCGTTGTCAGCTTAATGAAAGATACAGACGGTATACATAACCAGGAGGGGGATACACCGCGACCAGTAAAGTTCACATATCCTGATAAAATTCACCGCCCCGGCCGAATTGAGTACGAAAGCTGCAACGTGCTAGACGGTTGGGAGAACACAGTTACGGGGATTTCAGTACAGGGGGGTTGCTGCGCATTTTATGCGGACAATGTCTGCAGCCACAACACTTTTTTATTCGCCATGACGAACAGAGAGGACAAACAGCTTGATGGCGATGACAATGATAACATCGAGTCGTATTGGTGTACATTTGATCCTCTGTGTAAGCTTGCTCCTGGACCTCCAGAGCATTGATCTTGAGGATAGCAGTCGAATGGAGCTCCTATATGGACTTAGATAGATTTAGATAAATGTGTACGGACTTCCCTACGTTATCCGGAATGCGTTATGTATTCATTTGGTGGTAATTGTGTGGCCGAGCTATGAAGACCTGGATAATTAGACCTGAAGCGCATTGCTATCCACGTGGCTAGCGACTATACACATGAGGTGCAGATAATGCAAAGACTTGATGAATTGATGTAAGTGTTTTCTGATAGGGACAATGATCATATGGCGACTGCGTTGTTCTGGGACAGACCAAGCCAGAGCAGCTTATAAGCTGTCTGTTCAAGATCAACTAGCTACATCTGGACGTTACAATTGATCATGATGAGTTAGCAGGTCCATCTAACGTGCTTTACAAGTAATCGTGCACCTCAAACCCCACCAAATTTAGAACCCCCCTATCTTAATATTCCAACAACGGTTTGTGTGATGACGAGCTCGGTTGTCACCATTGTAGACGCGCAAGGCAGTTGAAGGGATAAGTTGGCTCTATTTCAACTACACTAAGATAGGGAGAGAAGAGATTCTTAGGCGAATCGATCCTATATACAGCGGGTTGTGGTCCGACCATAGCCAAGCGTGCCCTAAGCACGACGCGATGCCGTGGCTGGCATGGCCAGCCATGCGCTCATGTGACTTGCACCGAGCCTGGGGAGTAGTACCGTCACATTTAGGATCTTTACAGTAATTAACAAAGCTCAAGGGACTGAAGGAACAGCAACTACAACACTAAAGGACTAAGGAAAAGAGACTCCGTAATTAATTAAAGAGTTAGGCTTCGCCCTCCGCGCCCTCTGCCTACCAACTTTGTATGTTAGCCTCAAGCCTAAGAGTGTGCGCATGTTGATTAAAGGCTTCACCGGAATATTCTTAAACCTATCATGCAGTTTGCTCAGATATACCAGGTTTGGCAGGCCCTGAGGATTTAGAGCGAAGCATGACAGCCATACATACGAATCGCGGTTGTGCGATCTTGGCAAGGGTTGTGAGTTGAATACTCGGGCGACGGCGGAGCACAGGATCTAGACGATTGATCTACCAAAGGGCAAGGGGATTACAGTGCCAACAACATTTAGCAGCAAGAGGTAAGAATATGGTGCTCTTTTGATTGGAAGACGGGTTCTGGACTTTTTGTTCGGCACAGGTGTTGAAAGGCTTTAAGTGATTGTAAGGTAGTTCGATAGCGATCATCATATAGGAAATTTCTATGAAGCCAATAAACTATCGATGGCATTTTTCTGACCATAGAATAGATAAACACTACCTTATCCTCCCATACTCTGCATACGTGGAAGGTTTGTGTCGTCTTGATGACAGGATCGAGCAAAGAATGATATTGCTTGAAGAAAACTCCAGCCCGAAAAGAAAGTGTGGACAAGTGCAGAGTTGAACATGGCCTCTGAAAGTTGGCACAGCACATACGCCTAGGCGTCGTATACGTTGATAGTCTCGAACATCTTCGTCGAATACTCGGTAAACGTCACTGGTTCATAGATCTGTTTCCCGTCGACGGCAACCCTTGAAGGCTGAGGTTGAATGATACCATCCGGCTCTGGCACGACAAAGTACGGGATCGAGTACCTGGCGGCCGTCTTACCCTGGTTGGCTACGACTCGATGAAGGACAGACGGGTAGAAGCCTTTTTGGCGAGGAAGTCAGCAATAAAGGCATATGTGTAAACATCTGGTGCCATATGACCTACCGTTCGAGATACGCTGGAACATATCGCCGATATTCATGTACAGAACATCATCCTTTGGAGTAGCAGGTATGAAGGTGTCCGTCTTCCGGTCGAAGAATTCGAGGCCGCCGTGGGCATCTTGGAAGAGAAGCGTGAAGAGGCTTGTACACGTGAGCACCAGTGGATCTGCCTATCGGAGGGTCTGGAAACTAACTAACCTCCAGTCTGTGTGAGCACCCAGACGTGAAAAGCCCTGTGTCGCATTCGGTACGGGGGGATAGTGTAGAAGGCGGAGCTGATTTTCGTGTCCCGTGTGCAATGATCGAACGCTCTCTGCCTCTTGCTCAGTCAAGTCCAAGCTCATGAGAAGCGCGTCTAGAAGTGCCTGTGCAGTCTTATGCAGCTCCCAGAATAGCTGAGTTGTGAAACGGCGAAACCCGGGGAAGGCATCCTCTGGGAGCCATATGTTGTACTGTACGGCGTTCTCGTCACTGCCGATTTCGTAGCTCTCCTTGAAATCGATTGTTTTAGAATACTCCTCTTTCTGTGCCTCCTCAACAGCCTCCAGTGCGGTTTTATTGGCTGCCTTTTCTCTGCCGGTGCCAGAGTAGCCTCGATGTGGAACTGGTTCGTCCGGGTGTGGTGCTTTCATCTTTACCTCATACGGGAGATCGAAAAGCTGTTTGGTGACTCGGAAGGCCTCTTCAAGTGACCGTGACGACAGACCATGGCCAGCGATACCTAGGCATCCGTTCACTCGACCCAGCTCGGCCAGCTGCTGTGCGACACGCTGGCGAGCTTCTAGATCGCCACTGCCTGTGAATGACGAGATGTCGACGATAGGGATGACAGCGGTCGGACGTGACGTGTTCGAAGACATGTTTGGTGATTAGCGGGGGGTGCAACAGGTTACGGCTGTCAGAGGGCAGAGGCTGGGGACGCTTTTTTGTAAAGGGTCGGAGAAGTGCGGCGGGGCAGTTGGCGTTGCCTTTTCGATGCAACCTGCCGTTTTGATCACCTGGACCAAGGAGTGTGACGCAAACAAACAAAGCTTGGAACCGCCCCCAGCCTATTCCCGCACCTGGCCGGCCATTGTACTCTGCCACAGACCCTTCATTGTTTATGTACTCGAAGCAGCAAACGGCCGTAGGCGTTGTACCATTCCCGCTCGGTTTCTGGCATGCTTCACCACTGTAGGTACTAGTGAAGCACCTATTCAAAATAGAGATGACGTCTCATCAAGCTCCCATATTTGCAAGGCCACCTGGTATTTCTTCCATCTTTCAACGAGGTGGAAAAGACTGCACCGCAGGAGGCAAACGGCAATAACTGGTCCTCGACCCCCGTAACCTCATCAGTTGGTTACCACGTCGAAGCTAGTCCATTTTTATTCTCCTTGCTATCAATAACCTCGTTGCGCAAGCCACCCGCATATGTGTGTTCAAAGCGCTGGTTGCAAGTAACATCTAGAGCAATGACGACGGCTTTTGAACCCGGGCTGAATGACATGATGCGCGATTGGCACGCGCACAGAAAGTCGCTGGAAGCCCTTACTATATCAATCTTCACGCTTGGGTACTGCATTGGCCTTTTGACCGTCGCATCCAGCGAGGTGTACGGAAGATTGTAGCTCTTGTGGCTGGTATATGTCATGTTCCCGGTGATGTTGGTCGCTTGTGCTTCTAGCCATAGCCTCGCGCTGTTCACCGTTTTTCGGGCCATTACTTGCAGCACCCACTAAGGTCATAGTGTAATTCCCACTATTCCCATTTTTGCTCACCAAAGCGTAGGATTTTAGGATTATCTGAATGCCAGCATCTTAATCTGATCCTACGTTGAAGTAAGTTTGAAGTTGTAATCGCCCCTACAAGGTGCCTATGCTGATATTTTTAGCGTCGTAGGACCGCTGTTTTTGATGCGTTTTTGAGCCAAAGATGTATCGCACACGAAACATCTCTACACTGCCGGCAAATCGAACCCCCCCTTTTCCCAAAGGCTTTTGTTTCACTACGCGCTGTCTCTCCATTTTGTACTGGCGTTAAGGTCCACTACTTTCTCTAGCTCGACTAGCACCAGAATGAGGTTGCGGAGAGGTGCTGTGTTTCTCGAACAGCCGTTCACAAGTCGTTAACAGGGAAGCTAGGTGCTAAAAACAAGATTAGTAAAAAGGATGAGCAAGATTCTATTAAGCAGCTTATATGTAGCAGTTAGATAACCTAGAGGGAGATGGTTTAGTAGCCAGAAGTAGAGAGAGGTTGCTTAGTAAATACACTGTTAGCTGTTACGTCCAAAAATACAACTAGGCTTAGCCCTTCTGCATTAACTAGAATAAGATGCTTTGTGAGCCCTATCGCAACTACGTAGTACATTTCATGGTTAACAATTTAGTTGCTTCTAGGTAAGTCTGCCATGACGGAACTGCTCGGCTGGCTCGCTGTAATTACATGATCGCGCCGCCTATATGGTGTTAGAATCTTGAGTCGCGGATGTCGAAGGCCGAAGACCTCCATCGCGCTCAACTGAGTCGAGGGCTGCGATTAGCAACAGCACGACCCTTTTCTTCCCAATCTCAACTGGAGACCTGGGCATTGGGGATACCACAGGCTTTCAAAATTTCAAAAGCCCTGAAGACATGTGCGGATTTATAAAAATAAACCAATCACAGAGTCTGCTTGATTCATGATTGCGCAGTACAGGACTTCCAAGAATCGCCCAGGGCAGTGGCAATGATGGGATCAAAAATGTGGATATATGTGAGGGTTTTCTGATGGGGGACAGTGATCATTCGGTGATTGTGTTGTTCTAGGAGGGATCAAGTCAGAGCAGCTTATAAGCCGTCTAACCTTGCACCAGCTAGCTACGTTAGGACAAGCCTAAACCGTTACAATATGTACAGACGACAGTTTCCCCAATATCTGACGATCTTCACGTGATACGTCACGTGACCATCAAGGCTCGATGTCTCTTGGCTTGACATGCTGCACTAAACTAAATTGGGTGCTGACTTTTCCAAGCCTGTTGTTTACTCTGCAGCTTAATTAATTACTGCTGTGCCTGGTGGCCCGTCCGCAGCACATCATTGTCTCTTTCCCCATGTCCTCTCTCTTGTTATTCCACATGCGCACAACCACGTAAAGTTCATCTTTGATCGATTCCTTCAACGCCCAGGTTTTCTATATAAATTCACTTACTCTTTCGTTCAAGGTTTCTCGTGGCAACCTACAACCTACGCTGGGCCGAATCTTTTGACTTAAAATCTCGTCTGGCAAATACAATAGGGTAATTTAAAGCTTAATCAATCTTTCTGTCTATTGACTAGAATTAGAGATTTGTTCATCATGAGCAATCTGCCGCAAGAGTTGGTCGATCATATCAGCAGTTACCTTGGTCGCGACGACCTCAAACACACGCTCCTAGTGTCGCCCCAATTCCAGCGTGCAGCAGAGAAGTACTCAGGAGCATTTACCAAGTATGCCCTGACAGAAGACAATGTCGATAAGTTTGTCGGAACGTTCAGTGGTCGATTTTTCCGACATCTGCGACAAGTTAAGTTCAGGACCAGCGTGCCTGGTCTGGGGGACGAGGAAGTAGACGAGGACAACCCATGCCGCGACACGGCAGATCAACTCAACCAAATGGACCGCGAATTCACACGCCAAATCAACTTCCTATTTTTAACACTGCAGAAAGTGGAAACACAAGCAGGCAATCTGCATGAGCCTGGACGAATCAAGCTGAAAATCTACACCCCCACAAGAGATGTGGATAGAAATCTTTACTGCCTCCACCGCGTATTCACCAGCTGGCGCGTCCATCTATTCTCACCTGAGACTCTTCCTAGTCTCACATCAGTGCAATCTTTGATCGTCAAAAACGGATCAGACCTCGAAAAATACGAGCCCGATCCCCCCTTACGGAAACTTGATCTCCGAGTACTCCTCGACATCTCTGCTAAACTTCCCAACCTTCACACCCTGAAATGTAACATCGGCGGCGACGAATGGATATCCAATATAAGCGAAGAAGAGGAAGATGAGGTGAGATATACAACGCAGGACTGGCCCGGACTCCGTCGAGATGCGCGTCACGATTTCGGCAAAGCACTTACGCTCACGAGGTTGCGCCACGCTCAATTAGATTTCATATATCCCCTTAAAAATGCCGATCAGATCAATCAGCGCCTTGCAATGCCTAATTTGACCAAGCCTGCGTTATACGATCCTTTCAGTTCTAGTCTCCGCCTATTTTCTTATCACCTGCGCACCCTCAGATTACGAGTCGTGGCCGACGAGACTCTGTTCTGGCCTACCGATGGTAGCGTGCCGTCCTGGCCGAATCTTGAGAGCTTGAGCGTTATGTTTCATATGGCTGCCCCTTCCGGTAGTTGGTATTTCAAAGGGTTGTATGATATAGGAGAAGACAAGGGATTTGAAATCACCGAGAAATCGTATCCTCCAATGGAAACTACCCAAGAAGATGAGTACTCGGATTGGGACTTCGGTTGGGAGAAAGATAGGGTTATCGTGCAATATCGCGTAAACCCCAATGAAGAGACGTTAGTCCCGTTTCTCGCTGCATTTGCAAAGGCTGCGGCTTTGATGCCGTCACTCAAGGGTGCTGCGTTGTGGTCACCCTTGAGATTCCATGTCGACTCACTGTATGAGTATAAGGGGTTTGAAGCCACTAAAGTTTCCAAGTACGCACAGTATGAGATGGCGTGGGGAATAGTATACGCAAAGCCAGGTACTAAAGCTTTCGACACGGATCCAGGCGAGAATTTCTCCACCGTCCGCCAGCTGTGGTGGAATGTGGGAAGATGGCGCCCACAATCAGAGCTGCTTGATCTTTTTCATCACATTGGGCGTCAAGAGCACAGAGAGCCTCTAGCAGAGTACTGGGAAAGTGCGTGGTCTGGCTCGGGATTGGTAGATCGAAATGATTTCATATGGTGGGAGAATCACGTATTTGGCTCTTGAGCATCCCAGTCTTATTCTGATTTCATTTATGGGGGAGCTAGTAGGTAATGAGGCATATGTCCGCGGTATCCACTAGAATATTAGAAGCGCCTTTAGCAGATAAAGTAGGGTTTTACGGAGCCGAATCAAAGGTTTTAATGCCTTGAAGTGTTTCCTTTCGAGTCGTGATTTTCGTAGTCACAAAGTAACTTCTTCCTATCTAGTTTTCCATTTACTAGCTTTAACTGCGTATCACTGCCGAGATTACCTTCCCAAGATAGCACGTTAGGAAAACACCTAATATCGGGAAACAACAGAATAGAAGTACCTAGTTGATTACTAGTTAGTGAGTGACTGCGATTATATATTAGATGAAAGCTTGTATGATACAACGCTAATGCAACATGTAATAAGATGGCCATGTTGGCTGTCACCTAATTATAGAAGCAAGAATACAACCAAGAAGACAATACAACCAAAAATGCTCCCCAAAACAGAAGTAAGAACACTTGCCCAACAATACAACACTCTCCAGCAACGTTGGCAGAAAGTTCTCTCAATTTCGTAATTGAGAAACTATACTTCTCTCCCTCCTTGCCAATTATAGAAACTCCCCTTCTGTTCTTCTTAAATGTCTCCCGCATCCAAGTAGTACACTCCCTTACCGTATGCGAGATCGTCACATCTTCAACCCTCTTCTCTCTATTTCCAGGGTGCTGTCCATCCCTTCGCCTTCTCGGCCGCCCACGCAGTTCCCAACTTCTTAATCTGGAGGGCAAATACCAAGCGGTCCTTATCATGCGCAATTGTATCTTTCCTTCCCCCCCATTTTCCCTCGAGTAGCTTCAAATATTTATCCATATCGTGATTACATCTCGACTCTGCCGTCGCAAACTTCTCGTCCATGTAGGTCTCCCAGAAGGCTTTGAGCCCCTGTTTCTTCCACGCATCCCATGGTCCGCTCCTCGGTTTCTTTGGTTGATTCTCCATCTCGGTATCTAGTGCATCAAGCACTTCGCCGATGCGGTCTTTCTGTTTCTTGAATATTTTCTTGATTTCCTCATCTTTGAGATACATGCGCGCGCCCATAAGCCATTTGAGCTTCAAATATGCTATTCTAGCGTCGTCGATACGATTGAATGGAGGAGGCCTCTTCTTGTTGTTTGTCTTTGGGTCCATGATCAGCTCAGACATTCCTACGGCGAGATCTTGCTTTGTCTGTCCAGCTTTGAGTTTCTTTTTTGATGTTCTGTCTCTGTAAATGCCTGGAGTATTTTTATCAACCCACATCTGTGTTCAAGCGCGTTGTTAGTAAGATAATCCAAAAACAATCTCAGCAATCAAAATCTTACCTGCGATTTCGCTGGCGAGTTTACTGATGTCTCTAGATATACAAACTCGTTTTCAAAATTATCCTTTCCTGGGTACGCATAGCGCAGATGGTTGATTGCGTTTCTCTCTGGGCCCTTTCCATTGAGTTGGAAGACGGGAGAATGTGCGCCTTCCCATGTGGCCCTCCAGTACTGACAGAAGTTCATATTTTTCCCTTTTTGTGCCGGATTATCGAATTTGCCTGTCAACTTTTTCTCGTTGAGCCAATCAAAGAACTTGGTCACGACTTGCCACTCGAGAACGTGCTCAATTTGATAGTCCTTTGGCCCCATATTCTTAACCTTAGACGACATTCCTGCGCCAAAGACCAAATTATCGCAGACTTCGGGCTCCTTGAAACCATAGTATTTTGCATTCTTAGGCTGTACATGCGCCGAGAGATTAGTAAATGTAATGAATGTATGGAAACCGGAAGAGACAACTTTCTCTGGGAAGTTACGTACCATACCATCAGCCTCTGGGTAGTCTAATGCATTGAAAGAACCAAAACCACAACCTACTCCAGGCTTATCGGTTCGCTTTTCAAGGTTCATTCTCCCTTCGAGATTCGTCATGCCGCCAATAAAACCCTCACGTCTCGCTAATGCGTCCTGCTTCTCATCCACTAAAGCTTCCGCCTTCACAGACTTCGCAGCCAATGAGTAGATCTGCTTGCATATTTTGGTTGGGCTAGTTTTGCTGGAGCTTGTAGTCTTCGTAGTCTTGACTGAGTGCGTTTTTGACTTTGGGGGCCGCTTAGGCTTCGGGGTTGACTTTGGGGACGGCTTAGGCTTCGGGGTTGGCTTTGGCTTTGGCTTTGGCTTCACACGATGCGACTTCGGCTTCGGCTTTGTCTTCTCGTGTGATGGCTTTGATTTTGGCTGTGGTTTCGGTCTCTTCATTCTACTACCCCTTGGCGCACGAGCTTCTAATTTTTTGGGCTCGATGAGGGCCAATAGATCCCCAAAGCCGTCTTCATCATCTTTAGCATCTCTTTCTTCAATATGGAATTCCTCAGACTCATTATAATCATCCTCAGAGCCATCATGATAAATTTCATAGACGACCCCATTTAGGCCATGGACTTCGCCGCCGCCGACATTCTGACCGCTAACACACTGTAAAATAATATCAGCGAAAGCTATGTTGCATTCTTTAGCGCTCTGAATGGTTTCTCGCGTGATCTGGAAAGTCATGCTGTCGGTTTTGTGCGTGATGATTTTAGTGCTTCTAGTGTTAAGATGTTTGTTGCAAAGATCAAAAACAGGGCCAGCGAGCGCATCATGGAGCTTAGAGAGATAGGAAATGGACCAATCGGTAAGGGGGTGGTTAATGTGGCATATGGGTTCCGCATGGGCAGAGAGGGAGTGCAGACTCATGAGAGCCGCAAGGGCAGACAGACCGGCTGCCCACATGTTGAAATGCAAGCGAATAGAATTGAGATGCGATTTAACAAGTGTATGTGTTTAGAAAAGAATAAACAATAATGTATTTGGCGAGTAGAAAATATTGACGGAGTGATCAAACGAATGCATAGGCAAAGAAAGAATCGAATTGGTAGGATGCTATTACGACTAGACGAACCGTGAAGCTTTATATTCATCGTTGTGTGTGTGGCCTAGATACAGGCCACTGGTAATAGGATTGTATTTTGCTGAGCCGCCGGAGAACCCACCGAGCTGCATTGCTGCCGAGAAGCCGGACATAAGCAGTCAAGTAATTTTGTCTTGCAATATTCGTTCTGTTATGGGGCCATATCGTAACTGTGCCACGTGTGCGTAGCTAATATGTTGTGGTGAGACCGATCGATTCAGAAAACCCCCGAGGCCGAACCATGTTATCGGAACTTAAAATGTTTCGAAGTCTCTATATCCCACCTCTAGCATACCCGTCAGTGGCGTAGTTTTCCGTCCCGCAGATGAACTTTCCAATTGGGACCACATCCTGGTTGTCGTGGGCGGCCAATTGTGAAGCTTCTTTGTTTTCAGAAAGATCGAGATAAGATAAAATCCATAGTTTTTCGTTCGAACGCGATGCTATAATTTCATAAAAAGTGACGATAATTCCCTCGCCGGAAGTAAAAGTCGGAGTCCGTACAACGCCAGGACGGAGTACATACTACGCCGCCCGTCGACCAACTGTTGGCGTAAGGTTGGCCAAGTGTGGAGATTCCAATTAATTAAGGCTAAGATGCAAGGTGAAATATACAAACGCGAATATGAATCATACTGCTAGTTTGGTTGAATATTGTCGAAATCTGCTATGGAGTCTTGAAAGATCGGCATATTACAGCTCAGTATGTTGGAAGAGATTTGCGATGGAGAATATTCGGCTTACCACGCCTTGGGCTATACTAGTTTATATATCGTACTGCATCGCATCGTGAGCTGTGATATATATGCATAGGGAAAAGGGTATCCGCTCTTCTCGCCATTCGCATGCTACACGAGTTCGTTCTTGAAGTCGGTTATGAGCTTCACAGTATCTGTAAGGGTCTCGTCAGTACCCTCGATCGCCCACATCTCCCAATTGAGAAGATAGGCACCCGACTGGTTGATGGTCCGAGTACTAAAGGGGAACAAACGGTATATGGGGTCGAGGAGACCCACAGCTAACGGCTATCCATGAGAGAACTACATACGAAATTCGGTCAGGCTCGTCAATCCCCTCGTCCGTTGTTCACCAACTGGTCAGCCTACTGCGAATATTTGCTGATCCATCCAAGTGGTGAAGGATATGGGATGGAGTTGAGCAGTTAGGTTGAGGACGGGCAGGCATGAGAGTTTTACGTTCGCAACTTTCCCCACTGCAAAGACCTCAGCACAATCAAGGACTCTGGATTTGTCTCCGCTGTCGCGACGACATCTACGAAGCGGATTTCAACAAAGAGAGGATATAATATATAAGTATATTTCTTCAGTTAATGCGTTGCTTGTTTTGCTTATTGGACAAGCTAACGCGATGCGATCGAATATAGGCGATCCAGCTGTCGCGTTAGTGTAGAGAAGAGTATAGCTAAGTTACACACCAATAATTGTTCGTCCCCAGTGAGCACTCTGTTCTCGCTGCCAAAAGACGAGTTCCTAGAGGACAAAAGTCCAGATGAATGCAGAAGTGAACATAACCGAGAGAAGTTGCCAAATTTGGTTTGAAGATATGGTGGAAAAGAAGTGAGGCCGATCGATTTTAGGATTAAGGAGGGGAACAAGTCTATCACGACTCCATCGGGTCGGCATCAGCAGTGGCGACTGGCATGTCGATGCTTTGGCTTGGGAGAGTAGCAAGCTCAGATGGAGTTTGTGACTGCGGATTGATGTGTTCTCCTTCGACCTAGGGAATGAAGTCAGACAATGAGGTTGTGGACGGTTCGCTGAAGAGATCAGCCAAACAGTGGACACCATCTCAGGCTACCGGAGAGGATCTAGTAACCCTGTATGACATGTTGATTGGCGCGCATAAGTAAGACCGAAGGGATTCCTTCTCGAGCATGACGGTGGCTTCGGTGAGAACTTGCACTTTCCGGTCTTCTTCGACAAATGTTGTCACCTTGACACCACTCTCTTCTCCGTTTTGGGATTCATTCGATTGCTGATGGTCAATTCCCTGTCCTGGGAAGTTGGTGAGTTCGAGATGAAGTGATGTTGGCCATAGAAAGGTTACGGACTGAATCACATGCCTCGGTCCCAAGAAGGTGCGGCGAAACGCTTGCTCATACGGCCGATGTTGCTGCATTTGGAGCCAACTAAAAGTTAAAGCGCAGGCTCGTCATGCGAAATTGCGGGTTATCATGGAGCCATATCCATTGAGCGTTGCGAGTTATCAAAAGGGTGCGACTTCCACTTCTCAAGTCTTAGCTTTCTCATCTTATTCTCTTCTTATTTAGGTACACTCTTGTGAGGCCAACGCTCAATCTTGGCCTCAAAAGATCCGAAATTTCGAGCTTATGTATTTGGGTCCCGTCAAGAGGGGTGATAATTTCCCAATTCGCTCCAGTAATAGACCAGCTAGGGTTCTCCGGGAGTAGGTTTATGTTATATGTGATTCCATAGTACAACCATTCCCCAAACTCACGAGATGAGGTTGGATCGGCAGCATACAACAGATCATTTGTAAGATGTTGCAATCCATCCACGGTACGCCCGGGAACCCTTGTATGGGAGAACTGTTCATTCTCTTGCGAATTGGTGGCGATCTTGACCCGGGGACTTCTAATGCGGGGGTTGAGCATGAACTCACGATCCTTTCCCGTGACACCAGTTTCTATCTCCGGCGTTATGTTTGAGATAGCCCTAAGTGACAGAAAACGTTGGAGAAAACTGCAGAGCGTCTGTATAATGTGATCCGCGAAAGCTCCAAGCAATGTATGCCGTCGCAAAAAACTCGGTCTGAAGCACCCTGATTTCTCGTGTGCAGCATAGACGAAGGGTGATGTCTATCAATTCAAGACAAGCCTTGGTCCTAGTAGGAATGAAACGCCAAGTTTGCTAGAGTCAGCATTCATTGACAATGGTAAGATCAAGTGTGAAGAATATCTCCTTATCGCGCAGCTCGCGAGGCAGCCCAAGGAGACAGGAAATTCCGTTCATAGTATTGGGAAATATTGAAGAGAGATGAATGCAATAGTGGAGGTGTGGCGATGAGGACAGGATAATTAGAGGAGAGCCATTTCGGAGCGGCTTCGACGGCGCCAACCTAGAATGGGGGTTCTGGCACACGGACAGGCCATGAACCTCCCACGTACGTAGACTGCGCCGGTGGCGGCTTGCTCGGTGAACAGTTCGACTCCGCGAGGGAGGCATAGTAGGAAGGTTGACATGACGCCTATAGGGCTCCCATTGGAACATGTTAGGAGCGCGCTCGGAACGGGTTTCTTGGACTTACGTAGTTGCTAAGCGACATTGTGTTAGGAGCTGAAGTTCGGAGTGGGAAATCCAATATTTGTGTGCACAGGTCTTACCATTCTGGGTTAGCGCCGTATTTGCTGTATTCAGCTAGCGCGGTTTTCATGGTCTGCCGAGATACACGTTATGGTCCAGTGACCTGCTGCCTGCTCCTCAGGCTCATCTCCCATCTCGCCCATGCATCGTTACGACTCCAGTCATCGCCCTCGCCAGCCACAGGTGCGATCCTGAGTACCGAGTGCTATCGATTGATCTCATGCAGCGCGCAATGCGTCCCAATGTGGCGCAGCGCGTCGTTAGTGGCAGTGACTCATTTTCGCTCACCTTTGGGCGCCGTGAAACGAGGCTCAATCACAGCGGAGTCATCTTGTGAATCCCCCCTTTGGACTAGAGCCGAATTTGTTACCATTCACTACAGCTTGAGAAGGATTTCTACTTTGTACGTAGAAGTATAAGGTGCCCAGGACTGCCTCCACTCCTCTCACATCAAACCAACCCACATTACCCTCGCTGCACTCTTAAACATCATGGCGGCCACCGGACGAACCTCGCATTCAGCTCCCATTGCAATAACTTCATACCAGACTGCACTTTGCGTCATTCCCCCTGCAGACCAGTGCCGCGACATTGACAGCCTGCGAGAACTCTACGACAAAGCCCACGGGAAATGGCCTGCACATGTCAACATATTATACCCATTCGTTTCGCCCGACAGCCTCCCACAAGCGAAGGAGCAAATACAATCCGCCCTGTTCGGCAATGCTTCGGCTGCCGGACGCCCATTAGACGCCCAGCTAGACCAAGCTGGATATTTCTCGCATCGGGCTAACAGCACCATTTTCTTGCACGAGACCAGCGATGGGAGTGCGAGCCCTTTCCGGTTCCTTCGCTCGACTGCTCTTCAGGCTCTGGGGCAGAAATCGAACCGATACAAACCTCACCTCACCATTGGCCAATCAGAGGACCTGACTGATTCGTCCCGAGACTTCTTGCTGAGCAAAGCAAACCTTGTACCTATTCTCAAGTTTGAGATTCAATCTCTTGCCATCTTAATTCGAGAGCAGATACCTGGACGAGACAAGTCAGCAACCCGTATGAGATTGTGGGGTACTATCGGTATTCCAGGACTTAACTCTCTCCAAACTTCACTGCAATTGGAGTTTTGGTTAAAGGCGGATGCTCAAGAAGCAGTCAACACAGGCCCTGAGGAGGAGGAAGAAGATGAAGAACAGAGCGCTTCTGACGACGCGGTTGGAGCACCCTTCAGCCGTGAAGTGCGACCTGGAACAACGTTTCAATTCGACCCCGAACGAAAACTCTGGAGTTCGAGCTTCGGAAGCGTAGATGACAAGACCTTGCCAAAATCCTTGTCCGTGTCAAGTTACAACGTCCTGATTGACTCCGACTTTCCCCCAGCTCGGGATCGAGATCCTCTGCTTGTTCAAACTATTCTATCTCAATCGGCTCTAGCGGACATCCTAGTACTACAGGAAGTCTCCGACGACTTCCTCTCTTACCTTCTCGGTCACTCGAATATTCAGCAACATTACCCTTTCACGTCACACGGACCACCAAGCCAGCCAGACATTGCACCTTTGCCCAGCCTCCGCAATGTTGTTATTATGAGCAGATGGCTGTTCAGCTGGGAATTCGTTCCCTTTCACCGGAGACACAAGGGCGCCGTAGTCGCGGTATTCGAGTCGATCGCAAAAAACAGTGCCTCGACATCAATTCCACTAGTAGTCGCCGGTGTTCATTTGACATGCGGTTTGACCGACGGATCTGTGGCAGCAAAGAAGGTCCAGCTCCAGAACCTGAAGAACCGTTTGTCTCGAAAGTATGCTACCAATCCATGGATCGTTGCTGGAGATTTCAACATCACCACATCAACATATACCATCGAGGCCGCCCTGAAGAACAAGTCAATCTCTCAGCAGAGCTCTCAAACCCTTGTGTCTATGGAGTCGATGATGACCGAAATTGGACTACTTGATTCCTGGTCCGTAGCCAGAGTCGAAGCGACTGATCATAGTGCTATAGATGATGCTGATGATCTTTTCGAGGGAGAAGATGGTTCCACCTTCAACCCTAGAGAGAACGAGCTAGCTGCTGCCACGTCGGGTACGTCGCACAACCGACCGCAGAGGTATGATAGAATACTTGTCCGGCCTCAAGGCCTTCTACGAATCAACGAGTTCAATCACTTTGGGCTTCCTGAGACCCATAATGGTGTGCGGATAGTTCCCAGCGACCATTCAGGTATCAGGACGTCACTAAAAGTTCTCACAACCTTCACTGCTAAAATAATAAATAGCGCAGACATCCTCGAACAATACCCTGTTCAGTCTATGCACGGCTCAGTGACTCTATCGAATACCTCGACTCTCACTTCCGCATTGTCTGCACATCAGCTGTTCCCTATCGAGGAAGAAATCCAAAGCCGGAGGAAGGCGTTCACTCTTATCAAAGAGGTGGTCCTAGGTTCCGAAAACGACGAGGACTCCAGTACGGCAAATATCCCACTTGTTATGGTTCCAGTCGGTTCATACGCACTTGGCACATGGACATCAGATTCGGACATTGATTGTCTCTGCATTGGATCTATCAGTTCGAAGACGTTCTTCAAGCTTGCCCGACAACGAATTTTCAAGGCGCAAGATCGAGGCGTTCGACTGGTCCGGAAAGTTCAAGCGAACACGGGAACAATGTTTGAGTTGTCCGTTGGAAATATAGCCCTAGATTTGCAGTATTGCCCAGCTGCGAGAGTCGTGGAGATGTAAGTTCCTAATAAGAAAGGCCTTCCGGCACACACAGGCTAACAATTGTCACAGGTGGTCTGAGCTACCAAGTCTGCACTATTCCGACCCCATCTTCAACCTACCTATCCTGTCACTCCGCAAACTCAAGCCCTACCGAGATCTCACCTACATCCAGCGAACTCTTCCGTCGCTTCAGACATTTCGCCTTGCATACCGCTGCATCAAACTATGGGCAGTTCAACGCGGCATCTACTCGTCTAAATTTGGCTACCTTGGTGGAATTCACATTACGCTGATGCTGTCCTGGATCTGTAAACGCTTAGCCCACGATAATGGCTTAGTCACAGCTGCTGATGTAGTCGCAACTTTCTTTCACCACTACGCTGAGTTTGATTGGAGCAATGACATGGTCTTCGACGCGTTCTTCCACCAGAATAAACCACGATATCAACGGAGCGCCCGAGAGCCGATGGTGGTGTTGGGGTTTCATGCCCCGAATGCCAATGTTGCGCACACATCCACCGTTCCTGGACAACAAACCCTCGTCAGGGAGTTCAAATTAGCAGATTACCGCTTGTCCGAGAGTAACATGACATGGGAACAGTTCTTTGGAACATCCGAACTTCAGTCCATTCCAGATTCATCAGTTGGAGTAACAGATTTCCTCAAATCACACGACAACTACGTGAAGGTTGATATCCAGTATTGGGGCCGCACACTCTCTAAGGGTAAAGGTCTTGTCGGTTGGGTTGAGTCGAGGTGCTTGAACTTAGTCGTCGGTACTTAAATCCTGCTACTTAATCTATCAGAATACTTGCTAACAGCAATCGAAGATATCAACAAAGCGCTCCCGAACTTGGAGATCCGCATCTGGCCCGCGCGCTTCACCAAGACCAATTCATCCGACGCTGAAACTGATTACCATGGCTGCTACCTCATCGGTCTTTCTAAGATAACCGACAAAGACTCGGCCAGCTTGACAAAGGAGGAAAAAACTCTTGCAAAACAAGCACTACAAAAGACCTTCGAAAAGTTCACAAATCTCCTTCACTCAGACGAGAGGAACTACGATCCCACTTCAACCTGGATCGGAATTTCCCTTGCTAAACCAAGCGAAGTCAGTGGTCTTCGCCTCGACGACAGAGAATGGGGTGACTATATACCTGATCTGGACGAGGACTCCGAAGACGAAGATTCGGAAGACATCGATGAACCCACCGATACTCTACCCTCCAAACGCAAACTCGCTACCCAAGCTGTCGCAACCTCTACCTCCACGCCCGTTTCAACGTCTAAACTCCGCCCTGCATCCGACGTCCTCCATCGGTTGCGCTGGGACCCGAATCTAGACCCAGGCGACTTCATCGTTGGGTATGAAGACAGGTTTCTAGGCGCCAAAGAAACGAGTCTAGAGCGGTGGAAAACAGAACAAACAGATGATGAATTTATTCCTCAGCATCGGATTCTATACTTCAAGAGGAGGGGCGATGGGGAGGTGGTGTGGGAGAGGAGGACGAGGGTTGATAAGATTTTCGGGAGTGGTGCTGGAGCTGGGAAGGTGAATTCGGGGAGTGGGGAGTAGAACTAGTGAACCAGGTGTATTCGGGACCAGTTAATAATAAAGACGTGTCCCTTCGAGTGTTGCTCAACATCCACTCAATCCCCCAAACACGCCCGGCTCAACTGCCGTAGCGCTATACGCTCACTGCGCAAACTGAATCGCTCGACGTCATTGATTGTGGGGTTCTCTACAAGCGTCATAATGGGAAGCGCACTGATATCAAGGAATAAGTCTTAGCCTTTTCATAAATCAGCCGACATCGTTCATGTCCGAATCGGGCCCAACAGCCTGTGCACATCAGCTCACATTCTACCCAACAGATCTGCGCATCGACCCAACTGAGCGCCCATGTCCGAATCTTCATAGCTTGAACCGGGAATTTAAGACCCACGTGTTCTCTTGTTGCTATATCAATATATGCCTGCAATGTTCGTGTTCTCGAATATTGCCTTTCTGATAAGATTTTTGGTCTTCTCGTCTGTGTCCCGACCCCGTCTCTGAAGATAGGCGAACATGTTAGTCTCCCCGTCGTGTATTTCCAGATTTCGACGTTCTCACGAGCTACTGTATCTACGCGATCAAAATTATGCAATGCAGTTTTATTGCGGACGCAGTTCGCGCGCCAATCGGCACAGCTCCTTTTGCTCCAGTTTTCACCTCAGTGAGCCAACAAACCTTGGCTACGAACCAGAGCTTCTCTCTCGCTTACAGCGCCGAACGAGGCTTTTCAAGTTGTTGGGGCAAAGGTAGTGCGAATTCGGTGCTTTGAGATTGATCTGAGCTTATCTTACATGCCGAACGAGGTCTGTGCTAGGCTTGTATTGACCCAAAAGAGCCGCCAAGCGCCATATACAATCTTAGACAACATTTCTAATACCAGCCATGATGAAATCCTTAGGACCCCTTTTCTTCTTCCCATTTTGTATTTCAGCGACGCTAGCGCGTCTCTGCTCTACTGGGACATCTAGACCACTAATAATTCGTTGACCCTCCCTCATGCCAGTGTAGATATCAATATCCTCTGTTCTGACGAATAGTGGGCGATCTGCTGGTCGGTAGAACCAGCTGTAGACCTTCCAGATCAAGTATAGGCCGAGAAGGAAAGGACCGGCGAGGTATAATTCGAAGAACGTTTTAGCATCCAAGTTGGGGCCTCCGACTGGGTACAGCGCGACGTAGAATTGTGCGATAAGGCAGAGGATGTTGATGATCAAGCACACCCAGGAGCCCCAAACACCGAAGGCGGCCTTGAAGGGCAATTCGTCTACGGAATGACCTTTGGCGGCCCTACAAATAGTTAGTCACCGAGTAGCCAACCGATAGTGCAGTTTGGAGCTTACCAGGCCTTGCGGAAGCGAATATGAGCCAGAGCAATACTGCCATATATAAAGAGAATGGAAAGACCTGACAATGATAAAAGCCAAGTAAAAATATCTCCGCCATTCTTTGCCAAGTTGATGAATGCTAAGCATCCAAAGAGGAGTTGGAGGATGACCACAGTAACAGGACGTCCCTTTTTGTCAACATAAGCAAACAACTTGGGACCCATGCCTGTGTATGATGTTAGTGTTATGTGTAAGTTATGGAACGGTGTACGCACCATTTGCGGCCAGAGCCTGCATCGTGCGAGTCGAGCCGAAAGTACAGGAGTTGGCAACGCTCATGACAGAAATCAATATAACAGCGTTGAAAATCGATGGGAGGACCTTGATGCCAGCGAGCTGAATGGCAATGACGAAAGGTGAGTGACGGGATGAAGAACCTTCGCCACTGTACAAGGGACTGTCGGCTGGTACAATCAACCCAACAAGGAAGAGGTTGACGATATAGAAAATAGCGAGACGCCAAACAACCTGCTTGGAAGCTTTCGGAATTTCCTTCATAGGGTCGGCAGTCTCCGCAGCAGCTAGTCCAGTGAGCTCAGTGCCAGTATAGGCGAACGACGCTGTAACGAAAACAGTACAAAAGCCGTGGAAGCCGTTGAGGAACGCACTCCAAGGCGTGTGCCTATATTGCGTTATTAGCCTTGCCAGTAGCCACATCGAAAATTTGAGCATACCAGTATTTTGCGCCAATATAGCCTCTGTTGTCTGTTGGAACGCCACCGCAGTTGATGATTATTCCGAGAATCATGAAACCTACGCAAGCGATGATCTTCATGACGCTGAGGACGAACTCGACCTGTTCTCATTAATTCGGTCCTCGGAATAGTTTCGGTAGACTCGCCTCGCCATAGCCCCTCACGCCAAAGAATTGGATGGCAACCAAAGCAACAAGCAGCGGGACAATCCAAGCACTATTGTTAATGCCCTCCGATCCGGGCCAGTAGTGAATGATGTTGCAAGCAGCTGAGATCTCAAAAGGAAGGACAGTCAGCCAGCTGATAGCATACTGCCAGCCGCAAGCGAAACCCCAAGAGGGATCAACGAAGCGGCAGATGTACATTGTGAAGGCTCCGTTGACCGGGTACATGACAGCCATTTCTGCGAGAGCTTGCATTACGAGGTAACTAAATAACCAAGTTAGATCAGGACAAAGCCTTTCAGCATTAAAAAAGCATACATCATGCCGCCTAAAGTTACGTTAATTACTACGTCAAAATTCTAATAGTGGAGAACGTACCAACAATCATGAAACCAAGAAGCACAGAAGCAGGTCCACCAGTCTGGAAAGCACCGCCAGAGCTAACGAACAGGCCAGCACCAATTGCACCACCACTATATGCATACGTTAGTATCTAGACGACGGTTTAGTGTGCTGAACTTGCATAGCAATCATCTGCATGTGTCTGCCTTTCAGGTCTTGGTGAAGCTTGTTCTCGCCTACTTCGACCATATTTTCTGGGTCACTACTGAAATGACCATCGTGTGCTTGCTTTTCGAGAGCGGCCGAGTCATAGGCCGGAGCAGCGTTGACATGCTTCTCAGCAAGATCACCGTTTTCGGGGTGGAGACTCATCGTTGCGGAGGAGAGAATGAAGAAACGACCGGGCCGTGAGATATTAGGATAGATGGCGACGACCCCTTCTTTAGAGCATCAAGCACCATAAGCTAAGACGCGAGTCATTGGCGCATGGAACTACGGCAAATCATAGATAAGCAGCCGAAGCAACCCGCAAATAAACCATTTGGGGAAGGTGACATCGTGTTGGTTCACGGTTAATTGGCAGGACCAATGTAGCGCTAGTGTTGGCTGCGTGTCACCCGACCATGGGGTGCGCCTTGACATACTGTGGTTGATAGGGTAAGAAGTTAATGTGGCGATTTAGGAGCGGTTCCCCGGCTATATTAGCTGTTTATAATACACGAATCAGAGCACCACATAATCCTTACATAACCAGATTCTTGAAGCTTACAATACGTATTATCGAGACGTTTCTCGTCCTTGTCAACCTCGCTGTCGCCACCAGGTCGTTCAAAAGCTGTATGAGCTTTGCTGTCGCCACGAAGCTCATACAACTCAGCTCGTTGTCGCGATGCCTCCGATCGATTTTGACCTCATATTGAACCCACGATCCCCACGACCCCCCCGCCATCGATACCTATCCCGAGATGAGCGCATCAGTGCTCGAACGCTCCGTAATGCAGTGTGGAAGCTTCACGAAATCCAGAGGCAGCTAGGTATAACCTGGCGCCAAGCTCAGTACGCCTGCAGCCATCGATTGACTCCCCAAAACGCTCTGGCTGACCACTAGTCCTAGAAGAGGAGCAGGTTGATGAGATTGAGCTCTTTGTTGTAAACTCAAAAACAAATCGCCTAATGAGCTATCAAAGGCTCTCACTAGTATTTCAACCTGTGATGGGCGACCTAGCCTCAGCAGGAGCTATCCAAGGAACTCTTGAGCGCAGTGGTTATAAACGTTATGTAGCACGCCAGAAGCCACCTCTCTCTGAGAGGAATCAACGGCTAAAGAAACAGTTTGCTGAGGAGCACGAGAATTGGAGCCGCGAGCAGTGGTGCTTAATACTATGGAGCGATGAGAGCTGGGTAACAGACGGCAGGCACTGGAAGCAGTGGGTCACCCGCCGGCCACACGAGGAGCTTGATGATACCTGCGTCCTTATTAAACACCGTAGACGCAAGGGATGGATGTTCTGGGGCTGCTTCAACAGCTCTATTAAAGGTCCTGGCTTGTTCTGGGAGAAGGAGTGGGGCTCTATCAACAGCGACACATACTGTGAGAGGATAGTCTCTATTATCCACGGCTGGCTACGTCTTAATCTTCATGCAGGACGGAGCACCTGGGCACGCAGCAGCAGCAACTCAAGCTGAGATGCTTGAGAGAGGCATCCAGAGCATCAATTGGCCGCCCTATTCACTGACGTGAACCCTATTGAGACTGTATGGAACATAATGAAGGACTACATTGAACGTAAATGGGGACCTGATCATGAGTTTACTTACGATCAACTGCGTGAGGCAGTTCGGGAAGCATGGGATGAGGTTACTGAGCAGCAGCTTAATGATCTCATTGATTCTATGCAACAACGCATGCGGGATGTGATAGATGGAATCATTAATCTCATCATAACTTACTCGGGCGGATTTCTCAGTAAATTACACTGTATTACAAGGGAGTGGCGAGAGAGGTGGGTCAAACCACCCGAGCTCGCCACATTGACTACTTACCCAGTACCGTGGGATTGTTGCTAGCCAGATGCGGTAAGAAATAGGCTAACTCAAAACAGTAAGTGCCGCACACCCGATAACAATTCGGTCGGAATGTTCATCCCCAACAACATGTTCATAACACAATAGCGTCTTCCCTCAATAACTAAGTAGGTCTATAATAACACCCTCTGAATGTGTTTCTACTATATTCAAGGAGGATTTCTACCTCGCTCTCCCTACCATACCCCGCAGGGCTGAATAATTCACAAAGTAGAGCGCTACTCTCGGCACCCACTACACCTCTCTCATGAGCGGGCTGCTAGCGTGAGCCACTGCACAGACAGAATTTGTATGGAAAAGGGCCAAGTTGAAGGAAGCGCACAGGCTCGCGCTACAGACCCGCTCATGGGAATGTACTAAGCTTCGCTTAGTACACGGCCCTCCCCACGAACAGGTGACTAGCGTTATCTTTGCGTCTCCCTACATATCTTTAGTTTTCCATACGATTTTTTTCATGGGCGGTGGCTCGCGCTAGTTCCTTGTTCATGGAGGGCCGTGTACAAAGGTGCCTTTCAAAAGTCCTTGTCCACCTCGGCAAGACCGTGATAGACACTACTGTGGTTGACAGGGTAAGTAGTCAATGTGGCGAGCTCGGGTGGTTTGACCCACTTCTCTCGCCACCCCTTGTAATACAGTGTAATTTACTGAGTAATCAGCCAGAGTAAGTTATGATGAGATTGATGATTCTAGCTATCTACCACTTTGTATAGCCCCCATTAGCATCTATCACATCCCGCATGCGTTGTTGCATAGTATCAATGAGATTATTGAGCTGCTGCTTAGTAACCTCATCCTATGCTTCCTAAACTGCCTCACGCAGTTTATTGTAAGTAAACTCATGATTAGGACCCTATTTACGTTTAATATAGTCCTTTATTATGTTCCATACAGTCTTAATAGGGTTTATGTTAGGTGAATAGGGCGGCCAATTGATGCTCTAGATGCCTCTCTTAAGCATCTTAGCTTAAGTAGCTGCTGCTGCGTGCCTAGGTGCTCCATCCTGCATAAAGCTGAGATGAGGATTAAGACGTAGCCAGCCATAGATAATAGGGACTATCCTCTTACAGTACATGTTACTGTTAATAGAACCCCACTCCTTCTCCTAGAACAGGCTAGGACCTTTAATAGAGCTGTTGAAGCAGCCCCAGAACATCTATCCCTTGCGTCTATGGTGTTTAATAAGGACGCAGGTATTATTAAGCTCCTTGTGCGGCTGGCGGGTGACCCACTGCTTCTAGTGCCTGCCGCCTGTTACCTAGCTCTTGTCGCTCTATAGTATTAAGCACCACTGTTTGTGGCTCTAATTCTTGTGCTCCTTAGCAAACTGCCTCCTTAGCTGTTAATTCTTCTTAGAGAGAGGTGGCTTCTAGCGTGCTACATAGTGTTTATAACCTCTGCGCTCAAGAGCTCCTTGGATAGCTCCTGCTAAAGCTAGGTTGCCTATTACAGGTTAAAATACTAGTAAGAGCCTTTGGTAGCTCATTAGGCGATTTGTTTTTGAGTTTACAACAAAGAGCTTAATCTCATCAACCTGCTCCTCTTCTAGGACTAGTGGTTGGCCAGAGCGTTTTTAGGGAGTTAATTGATGGCTGCAGGTGTACTGAGCTTGGCTCTAGGTTATGCCCAGCTGCCTCTAGATTTCATGAAGCTTCCACCCTGCATTACAGAGCGTTTGAGCACTGAGGCGCTCATCTTGGGATAGGTATTGATGGCGAGGGGGTTGTGGGGATTGTGGGTTCAATATGAGGTCAAAATTGATTGGAGGCATCGTGACAACGAGCTGAGTTGTATGAGCTTCATGGCGACGGCAAAGCTCACACAGCTTTTGAACGACCTGGTGGCGACGGCGAGGTTGACGAGGAGGCTTCGAGAAACGTCTCGATAATACGTATTGTATGCTGTAAGCATCTGATTATGTAAGGGTTAGATGGTGCTCTGATTCGTGTATTATAAACACCAAATATAGCCGGGGAACCGCTCCTAAATCGCCACATTGACTACTTACCCTGTCAACCACAGTACAGCTACATTCCTAATTCGGCAGTTACTCCATTTATCGAACTCTATCAATATTTCTACCCTTCTTGCCTTCTTCTAATTCGATAATCTTTTAGATATATATAGAAATACGGTCAATCCAAGCTTGTATTTTTTCTTAGGGTAGCTTATTCTAACACTACTCTCATACTCCTATTGCCTTCGATATATTTTTTTGGCACACCCTTATTTGTAGTAAACATTTTCATCCATGGCTTGCACGGTTCAATAGCGTTCAAATAAGGTGAGTTGCTATATCAAAGCAACTTTGTAAAAGGGATTGATGATAACAACGAGCAGACTTCTTGTATTGGTATCGAAGAGACTAAAATCTGTTGTTCCCTCTTGGACCACTGGTCCCTCTGTCGCCAGTACCTGCCTAGTATGGCTAGTTCCTCGCGTGATCACACCGTTCTGTACTCCCGCGCACGGGTAGTCTCACGGTTACGTGTTTTGCCACATCCTCGGGGATTGCCGATGAGTGGCAAAAGGTCAACACCATGAGCTAGAAATGTCACGATATATTAGAATTTAACGGTTTTATAGCAGCTATCCAAAGAAATTGTTATTTCCTTTGGTTCTCAATACATTGACGAAGCTTTGTCTTGAACCTCCAACACTTAGAGTTGATAGTACGTTGTGAGAGGTCATGCCATGACTGTGTTATCTCCGCCTTAATTGTCTCTCTTAATAGCGTCCTGTGATAACTCTGTGACCTAGGGATCTTAAACCTGTCTTTGAGAGGATCCTAACAGCGCTCAATCTTATTAAGATCTGGCGAGAGAGGCGGCCAGTCTACAATCTCTACGCGCCTGTTGTATCTAATCCTCTCTCTTGCTAAGAGACGCTTAGCTTTAGCATGTAGAGAGGCGTTGTCCTCTACAATGTAGACCTTCCTGCTAGTCTCCCATGCAATCCTGTCTGCCTACAGATACAGCTTTGGCTTAAGGATCTCCTCTTAATATTAATACTAGTCAAATTCCACCCTTGCTCTGCTTATCTCTCTCCTCTCTCTTAATCTTGAACTCCCACTTAGGCTAGCGTAGCATCTGTGGGCAACTAGAGGGTAGAGGATTAACGCAATTCTGTTGTCGTACATTAACGTTAAGTTCCTGTAGCACGCGGCTTTCTGTGGTGCCTAGCTGCCTTGCGCGCTGCCTTTTCTAATTCTCTTGCTCTATAAGCATAGCGTTTGTCTAAGCTATTGCAGCGCTGTTGGCAGCTTTCTCTGCCTCTGTCTCCTTCTCATATATATATAACAGTCCTAGTAGATATCCCTCACAGATTGCACCCTAGAACATGACATAGTCAAAGGTACGCGCTAGTAGACAACTGTAGTTAAATTAGTTGCAGCCTTTTAGCATAGAAACCTTTCCCTACTTCCTGTGGTGGCAGCTCTCAACAGACGTCTTGTCTGTAAAAATAAAGATTGCAATATAGACTTTGCCAATTGCCCACTTAGCAAAGATAAGCTAAGCCTAATGATGAGCGGCATTAAGACAGATCTTACATAGCGCCACGCACTTTACAATCTCTTAAGCTGCTAGCACCTTCTTTCCTGTTGTGTATAGTATCTGCTCACTAGCGTGGTCCATATCCTTATGCTGCTTGTTGAGAGTTGCCTTGTTGACTAGACAGTTAGCAATGAAGCGGCTAGAGCCTGTTCGGTAGTGCAATATTTCGGCGATATATATGCTGTTTTTCGCCAAGATATTCGCAAAAAACAGCCCCAGAGGTGTTTTTCGAGGATCCAGGCGATATATCTATACCACGTGATCTCTTTGTCCCGTCTCTCGTTGTTTTCCACCGTCGTCGTGAGGCTTGGCATTATGCCCGCGCAGAGATGCTCCCTGCGCCTAGGTTTTACAGCAGGAGGAATGGAGAGATGTCAATTGGCTAATAATATTTTGCAGTAATTTGGTACCGAACACCATCCTACTTTTCATCTGGCCATGTTAGTTAAGCACTGACTCACATTTCAAACGCCACCAAGCCGTCGTAATTTCTCTTGAGTCAGCCAAAATCGCCTGTATTTTTGAAAAATCGAATCTCTACCGAACAGGCTCTTATATATAATTTTTAGTGTACTCCGTAGATGCATAATGCGAAATGGGCGAATATGTCAGTCGAAGCGGAAATCTCGCGCGCGATTGTACATATGGACGACCGCGTTACAAAGATGGATTGGATTCGTACTAAAGGAAAAGGCACTTCTGCTATTGCTTCGATAACGTCTTGAATCCTGATGTCATTCAGGTTTGACATTTCCACGTGACGATTCTTACCGAAAAACAAGTAAATAGTAACTTGTATGTAGCTAGGTATCATCAATGCATCGAGCTCTCGCCTTCCCGTAAGGCACATGTTTTTCTCTTCATATATATATTACTGAAAACATAAAGAAAATTACTTCTTCATCAAACCCTTCTCCCTTTCACGACACAACCCTCCTAAAACTGCCCCGCTCAGGTCCTCGATAACATCATTGGCTACATTCTCTGCTCAACCCAGTCCTCTCTTCTTGCCCCCAGAACCTTCTACGGTCTAGAAGATAGCTACGTTCCCGGAGGACTATTGTTCCCCCCGAATAGATCTGATATAAAGGCTATCATTTCTATAATATATTCCGTGGAAGCGACCGGCCTCCGCCCAACATCAACGTTACCTCCTGATATGTTATTAACTATATGCCGAGGCCATCTAGCAATGCGCAAGTCTAATTCATCGAGGCAGTCTGCTTCAATGTAGGTCGCGAATGCCGTGATCGGGCCTGATGATTAGCTATTCGACAACGAACATGGAAAATTATCCTACGCTAGCACAAACGGTATTGCCCCATGTATATCTACCAAATTTTCGCCAACTTCGTCATATTCCCGATCCAAGGGTGTGCTTGAAATGGGTGGGTTACTAAATTGACGACAGGGGCTACATGCACTGCAATGCCACGACCTGCTGATGCAAAGTCATTCGTCCGCCCTATGACCTCTGTGCTCGAGTCGGATAGATTAAAACATGGATGGAGAAACACTAAGAGCCAGAATCTTTCTCAGCATCTCCCACTTCTGCCAACAGGAGATGAACCTATGTGCGCTCTTGGTAGAAAAATAGCCGAGACTAGGGAGCAAGCTGGGTTTGTCTAGTTGGGAATAAGAGCGAAACGAAGCCAACAGCTATATAAATTTAAACAGTTATATCGGAACGCGGTGAACTGGGTTCTTGCTTGGTGGTATTAGAAAGACGAACAAGCTTGGGCGAGACTGTTCTACATGCCAAATTACTCGGAGATTGACGAACTGCATTTCGTGAACACGGGGTTCGCTGGGACTAGATTCCAGATGGTAAACGGCACGCCGCTGACTCTTCCAAATTCCAAGATTTCTGTCTAGGTAGATAAAAAGATATCTCCGCAAATACGTTCCACAGAATCTGTCTGATTTAATCTTCTCTAAACTAAGACAAGGATAGTTTCCAGTCCATACAAGTCTCAATTTGCTCCCGAGGGACAAAGATGCGGCAAACCTGGCAAGAACTCAAAATAGTTAGATATAGCTTCCACTCTGTTTAGCATTCATCCACATGCCAGGACCGTGAGACACATAGCAACTCCGGTTATCCCGTTACGCCAATCCGAAGCAGTTCTTTTCTAGTCTTGACTCCAAGCTGATCTGATGTTTGTTTCCAAGGTGTCGGCAATCGGTGGATCCTTATACACTAAGCCCAAAATAGCCAAGCGTGGTTCATACCACCCCTCAACACCAAGCCCTCAACCCTCACCATCCCATCGCGAATCACCAAGCCGTCTCCAGGACACGGACATGACCCATCCGAACCGTTCTTATCTGTCCCTGGACCGCGCGGGATGTTTGTTTTACGGGCGCTGCTGCAGATAGGATCATCGAGGCGCCGGCGCGCGGACACGCCTACGGTTTCGCATCGCCAACATGCGCGTTTTAGCGGCGAGCCGGCAATTCAGGCATTGACAATGCAACGCGAATGCTACAGGCTAAGTTCATGTTCTTGCTGCAACAATGGCAGATGTCGCCCTGCGTTATTCTCTGCAAATACCCTGCGTGTCCGCGGTGCTTCCACGATCACAGCGGCAGAGGTAAGGTCATCGCCTCAACGAGTTCGGCAACCCCATTCTTAGACCTTTTCTGTCGCGTATCTTCGATTCTCGTTTGCATGCTAGATTTCCTCTCTTTCTAGACATTCTCTTTATATCTTTAATACTGTCACTATATTGGCGCTGGCACGCTTTTGCACATAATACACTAATATTTCCGCCGAACGACCTTACACGAAGAGGCGCCATCGAAGGCTCTCTGCCACCTTCTGTACTGAAATATATAGCAGACTCTCCAAGTACTTTGCGGATAGGCGATTTTAGGAATGCGTTCCTCCGTCCTGCTGCTAGGCGCCTCATGGGGCCTGGCGAATGCGCGCGTCCATCCATACATGTATGGAGTACCGAAATTTGATGCCGGAATCGACGAAGTCGTTGGTGCCGATGTAATGGCAGCAGCCAGTAACACCACGGATGCAACAAATACAACGTCACAGCCTCCTAATTCTGCCCCAACCGCACCCTCGACACCTGGCCTAGCAGAGCCATGCGCCGTCATAAGTAGCGCAATTGCTGCAATGCCATCGGGCGCGCGAAAGGTTGTTCCAGCTGAACTCGGAATGCGGTGTTTGGAATCAGTGCCCCTGGACAAGGACGGCAACGTCCAACTCATCAATGATCTAAAGCTTTATCTTGCGTGGCAGTCGAACCTCGCGTACCTCAAGAACCCACCGCCTAACTACACGGAAGACCCGGTCGATGTTATTGGGGAAATGGAGAGCATGCAGAAGCAGCTTGCGTCTGGTGGATACAGTAACGAGTACGAATTCCAGTTGGACCTCAACACTCTGTTCAATCGCGCATACGACAATCATCTTGCATGGCAGCCAGATATCCTTTCCGGGGTGATGCAGTTCCAGCGACCGGCTGGTACCGAACTCGTGTCAGTTTCTGCAGATGGCGTTGCGCTTCCGGAGATCTACTCATACCGCGACTTGGCTGTCGCCAAGAACGACAGTTCATTCAAGCCATCTCCAGTTCGCACAATCAATGGCCAAGGGGTGGAAGAATACCTGATGACGGTTGCCCCCCAAGCCGACTTCCATGATGCCGACACCCGATGGAACGCACTCTTCCCGAGTCAGTCGCTTATCGCGTCTGGCGTTACGTTTCTGGGGTCTTTCAGAACTGGAAAGTACCAAGGTCCGAACACAACAATGTCTTTTGCGAACGGGACAACGAGATCATCAATGAACCTCGCCGTGGTCTTTGCCAACTTCTCTGGCGTTGATAGCGGTCCGGCTTTTTTCAAGAAGTTCTGTACGGGACCCCAGCCTACGCTTACTGCTACTGCTACCTCTACCGCCTCGAGCACGTCCACGGCACAACCATCGCATACTGGATACCCCAAAGCCGTCTTGCTCCACCCAAATCTCTCAGTTGGTGGCTACTACCTGAACGGTACTGGCTACGAAGTAAGTTCAAAGTCACTTAAAGTTAATTACAAATACTGACTAGTTATCAGGATGTTGCAGTTCTTAGCATTCCGTCATACGTATCTCCCGACGTCCAGCTCTTCCAGAACACGATGCGTGACTTCATTCGCATGGCTGTCAAGGCTGGGAAAACCAAGATGATTTTTGATCTCCGCGGCAACGGCGGCGGCAATGCAATTCTCGGTTACGACTCTTTCAAGCAAGTCTTCCCTCAAAAGGAACAAGATCCGTTTGGTGGAACCCGCTACCGAGCGAATGCTGCATTAAGCATTATGGGAAAGATGACCAGCGACTTCAATGCCGGACAGACATACGTGCAAAAGAATGCGACTGCATTCGCCGAAAACTTCAACGGGAGTACTATGAACGACGTGGTTCTATTCACGGCGGGAATCAATTATCAGCATCAGCTGGACATCAATAACCAGAAGATTCCCTCGTGGGATGCAATGTTTGGCCCAGAGCGGATCAATGGCGATGAATTTACAACGACGATCCGATACAACTTCAGCGACGAGCCAAGCTACACGTATCCCGGCTTTTCGGTTATCGGCTTCCTAAATAACACGAATGAAACTGCCACCCCGCAGCCGTTCAAGGCGGGTAACATCGTTATGGTATGTGTTGAGCGCCAACCCAACTACTCTTTCACGAGAATAGCTCTAACTTCTTTCAGCTGAACGACGGCATGTGCTCCTCGACCTGTACCATCGTCGCCGAGCTCCTCAAAAACCAAGGTGGCGTCCGCACTATTGCGGTCGGCGGGCGCCCCCAATTTGGCCCCATGCAAGGCATTGGAGGCACCAAAGGCGCACAATCCTTCGAATGGGATGACGTCCAAACAAGAACGCAGGTTGTTTACTTGTAAGTCTCCTCCCATCGCTCGCCCTATACTCTCTTGGTTGCAATATTAAAACATGCAACGCAGCCTCGGCAGCCCCGACCAACAACGCGAATGGAACAAAACCGACCTTGGAAAAACCGCCTGGGCGACCTCCCTCTTCAAGCGCAGCGCTTACAGTGGCGGCCGCGCAGCGGGCGGCATCAACCTCCGCGACAACTTGCGCCGCGACGACAAATCACAAACGCCCCTCGAGTTCATCTACGAAGCCGCCGACTGTAGAATGTGGTACACTGCGCCCATGATCAACGATGTGACACAGGTCTGGAAAGGCGTTGTAGATAGGATGTTCAAGGCGGGCGCAGGGAATAGCACGGGTGTGCAAGGGTGTGTCAAAGATAGTACGGGAGATCCGAGCAGTGTTAGTGGAGGCGGGCAGAAGAAGGGTGGCGAGGCGCCGCCGCCGGTGCCGCAGCAAGTTTCTACGAGTGGGGGTTCAAGAGCTTGGAGAGAGGGGTGGGGGTGGAGTATCGGAGCGGCTGTTCTTGTATATGCTTTGTCTTTGTAGGTCTTGTGGTTAGGGGCGTTTTGCGAAGCGTTAAGGACATATCATCATGAGTCAATGATTGTATTTATAACGTTCATTTTTTCATATAATTATGTCAAATTTGATTCAATATTCACTATCCCTCGCTGGCTCTCAAGCTGTGGCTAGCTATGAGACTGGTGTGCCAAGCGAATTCCTACAATCTTCATTTACCCTAAATGACAAGTGAAGATATGCACACACAGCATCGTCCTTGGGATTCTCAAGATCAAAGCAAGAGATCCGTGCGATTTACACAATAGCCCTGCAAATCTCGTCTGGGTATTCTTGCATGAAGGCTTTAACGATAGGGCTGCATGCAGATCTCCCGGTGAGATGGGGCCGTGCGGATGTGATGCGAATGTGGGGGCAATCCAACCTCTCATCTGTTATATCAAAAGCAAGGACATGCATATTCTATACCACTGCAGTCAACAAGCTTAATTTTGTACCAATACTCTTTGAAAAGTGGCTCGGGTCCCCCACTAAGCTTATGGAGTCAATGATTTAAATGTTGTTTCTATATCACGTGGTTGATGCCAAGTCCCGACACGGGCCTTGGTGCCTCAGGGCAGAACTTCCTCGTCCTTCTCCACCTTGTCCATCTCTCCTCAGCCATCATCAACAGCCTCATTGTACGCTCAATAGGCTAATATGGCTCGATTTCTATCCCCACCCACCATCCCAACAAGTTTGACACGAACCCAAACCACTTGCGTTGTTTTTTGCATTTATTTGATTCTTTGCTTTCTGTATATAGTCCGAAGCCAGGTGGCCAGCTCCCACTCAGAGTACTACGTATTACGTACTCTCCAATATCTGTAGGCCCCTGAGTACCCTCGGAGGGTATCTCATCGCTCGCACGTGACTGGGCCATGGGAGTTCTCACACGAGACTCAACTACGGGAGCTGCCCCTGAGCTTACGCCCCCAAAATCAACCGTTACAAACAAGATAAACACCTACTTCCCTGATGATGATGCGTGAGAGATAGATGCCGTCTTCAACAAGACTCTCATGCCTAGTGCTATCTCGTGGAATCTACGTGTGCAACCGTCTGTTGTGATCCTTCAATTTGGGAATACCGAGTCTAGTGCTGTTAATTTGTACCATCTTCTCCTTAATCTTCCAAATACAATGTTTATGTTTGTTGCCTCATCACTATTTAGAGTAGGTATTGGATAGGTACCGGTGGGGAATCTGTCAGGGGTGAGTGGAACTGCCACGTACGAGACGTGTCTGCGACCCAGCAAAGCTTAATCTCTCCGAATTTCCATACGAGCAGCACTGCTCACGCACTAGCCAGTCTATGTGAGCGCCTAGCCATAGAGTCGGGTTGTTACACATTTCAACTGAGTTATTGATGGGTTTGTAGCAAGCGACAACCACTGCCTCTGCAGCATCGAGTTTCTTGCTAACAATCCTTGGCTGTCGAGTCTATTTTGTCATGTCGGGACTTTGGTGTTCGCGTTGAGGTCTTGGATCCATTTTATCTTATTTGAATTCAGTACTAAGCGAAAACTACTGCAGGCAATGGTAGCACAAATCCAAAAGCGTGACGCTTGACACACAAAGAACTGCTGTATCTGCCAGAGGTGTTTTGCGATGCTTGGGACCCCACTCACTCACGCACTTACTCGGGAATGACAGCATCCTTCCCATCCACCCCCGCTTTCCAACGATATTTACTCGCAACATGCTCCCCTAATGGCCCTCTCTGTCCCTCCTTCCGATAAAAGTTCTCCCTATACGTCCCACCTTGTATAACATAGTCATCCCAGAACAAACCTCGCTTTCTCAACTCTGGCAAGAGCAGCTCAATCACATCAACGAACGTGCCCGGCTTTGTCGCATACGCGATGTTGAACCCATCAACATCGGCTTCAGCGACCCACCGCTCGAATTCGTCAGCAACTTGCGAGGGTGTGCCGACGATGGTGGCGCCTAGGCCACCGATTGAGAGGTGTTTGGCTACAGTAGCCTTGGTCCATTTTGGGACGCCGGGGAGGGATTTGGACCATGCTTCCACTGCGGATCTGATTCATCCAATTGTCAGCGAGTGTTCATACGTGTTGACGCCAATGTTGGGGGTAATGAGGATGAAAAAGGAAGAGGTTTGCACGTACCTAATCGCATTCGACTGCACATGTCGCAACTCCTCATCCTCTCCATAAACATCCAAATCGATTCCCGTCCAGCCTCCGAACAAGGCCAGTGCGCCATCCGTGGATGCATACTGGGCATAGTCGTCATACTTAGCTTTCGCCTCCTCCTCCGTCTTACCGATGATCGGACAGATCATGGCGAGGAACTTGACATCCTCGGGATTCCGCCCAAACTCCTTCGCCAGCGCCCTTACCTCGGCAATATTCTTCACGATTGTTGAGGGGCTGTGACCGCCAACGAAGATGGCCTCGGCGTGCTGCGCAGCGAATGTCTTGCCTGCTTTGGAGGTCCCAGCTTGGAGGAGGAGGGGCGTGCGTTGTGGCGAGGGCTGGCAAATGTGCGGGCCGGGAACGGTGTAGTATTTCCCTTTGTGGTTGATTTCGCGGACGAGAGCGGGTTCAGTGTAAATTCCTCTTGCTCTGTCGAGGATCACGGCGTCGTCGCGCCAGCTGGACTCGAAGAGCTTGTACATGACGCGGATGTATTCTTCTGCGATTGCGTAGCTGAGCATTGTTAGTGATAAAAAGAAGAAAACAAGGGATTAGAGATGCGCACCGCTCGTCATGCTCTGGCTGCTCAGTATGTCCCAGGTTCCGAGCGGCAGAGTCCAGATACCCCGTTACGATGTTCCATCCCACTCTCCCTTTGGTGAGGTGGTCGATGGTGGACAGACGCCGCGCAAGATGATACGGCTGCTCATATGTGGTCGCAACTGTGACTCCGAATCCCAGACTCTTGGTCGCAGCAGCCATAGCTGGAATGACGGCCAACGGCTCGTTGACGGGCCATTGCGCGCCGCTTGCGATGGCAGGTTCGAGGTTCTTGGGGCCTTTGTACACGTCGTATCCGCCCAGCACATCTGCAATGAATATCCCGTGGAATTTCGCCGATTCGAGCAGTTTCGCAAGGTCTACCCAGTGGTCAACAGAGTTGAAATCTGCGGAGGTATCGTCGGGATGGCGCCAGAGGCCCGGGGACTGATGCCCCGAACACATCTCCACAAAAGCATTCAGAATCAGAGACTTCTTCGACGTTGAGCCATTGACTTCGCTGGTAGCCATGGTAGATATGGTAGAAGCTGTGTGTGTGTTGAGGCCAATTCGTGCAGGGAACCAAGGCAATTCCGAGACCAGTTCCGAACTTCCGAGTGATAAGAAAGGTTGGGGAAAGACGTGCAATTAAAAACTTTGGAGTGGGCCATGGCGTTTACCAGAAGAGAAGATGAATTGCAACATCCGGGGATTGTGTGTCGTGCTGCAGATAGGGTTCACCCGCCATGCTGCTTTGAGATTAGCGTACGTTACGTGCTCTTGCGATCGGCCAAAAAAAAAGGGCAACTCTCCATCTCTGTGATGGAGATTGAAAAGGCCGTAGACGAGAGTCTCTCCAAGCTGGTTGTTATTGCAAATAAGAAAGGGGGCTGGGAGCAACCTACCCAGGCAGATGTATACAAGTGATGGGATTCAAGAGGAGTAAACCTTGCACCAGATATGCCTTGGACGTTCCTGTAAATTCGGCATAGAAGTTCCTGCACTTTTCCTCCGATAGCGGCTATCCACTCCACGTAGCTCGTGTAATCTCCGATCGATGTGCAGACATGTCAATTGCTTTCAGCCAGAAAGCCCCACTGCCGTTGCTCGTTCTAGGCCTTCTCATTTCTCTGAGTTTCCTTCCTTCATTGGCTCGGACAGGACTCCTTTCAAGAAATGATATCTTGAACGCTATCGTGGCGGAAAATTATGTGCTCGCGATAGATGCGTAAGGGTGTAGGTATCCCAGGTATCGGCGTTCACGAGCTCTTAAGGTGGCATCAGTCCCGAAGCTGCACTGCCCTGTATTTCTCATCGTTCCACTACAGACTCGTCAGATCTTTTGAAGGCTTGCCTCCTCCTATGATGCTTCCCGAACTGGTGGGCCGCGATAATTCTGGTGTGGTGGTTCATCCCCCGTTGTCCCAAGCGGCGGGATACGTCGTTGTAGTGGTTATCGGACTGGTAATTGCTTTCTGTGAGTAAAGGATCCAACCACACAACGTCTTATTAGACCCTATTGCAAATTCCGCTAATACGCTGTAGCTATGGTCTTTGTAACAAAACTTTTGAAGAGGACCGTCGGTGAGGATAACCGGAAGACGGAGATGTTTATGACCGCAAACCGAAGCGTAAACACGGGCCTGACCGCTTCCGCCGTTGTATCCTCCTGGTTGTGGTCAACCGCTATGCTAGGCTCCTCTCTCGTCGGCTATGTAAACGGAGTCTCAGGACCGTTCTGGTTCGCGGCTGGCTGCTCTCCTATGATCGTGTTCTTCGCCGTTCTCGGCATCTCCTGCAAGAGAAAGATCCCTGAAGCTCACACCCTGCTCGAAATTGTGCGCATTCGGTACGGTACCTCGGCTCATATCGTGTACATGTTCCTCTGTCTCGTCAACAACTTGATCGCAGTCGCAAATATGCTCCTGGGAGCAAGCGCGGCAATCTCCGCTATGACGGGCATGCATATCATTGCAGCCACGTTCCTCCTGCCTGTGGGCGTAGGTGTTTACACCTTCGTTGGCGGCATCAAGGCGACGTTCCTTACCGATTACATTCATACCTTCACAATCGTTATCATCCTCTGCTATTTCAGCGTCAAGGCTTTTACGCTAGAAGAAGTAGGCTCTCTGTCGAATCTCTACGAACTCGTCAAAGCCGCAGGCGAGCGATCACCAGTTGCCGGAAACGAGCAAGGGTCATACCTCACCATGACATCGAAGGGCGGCATTCTCTTCGGTATTTTGCATATCGCTGCTAATTTCGGGTTGGTGATCATGGACACTAGCTTCTTTATTAAAGCATTTTCCGCGAGCCCGAAGGCCGTCGTTCCCGGATACGTCGTAGGTGGCATCGCGTACTTTGCCATACCGTGGTGTCTGGGGACTCTGGCGAGTTCAGTCGTGTTGGGTTTGGAGGACAACCCGGTCTTTCCGACTTACCCTAGAGCAAGTCATCCTCTGGCGCTTCTCATATTTTTTTTTAAATATGTCGACTAACACTTGATTAGCGTATGACATCTGCAGAAATTTCGGGCGGCTTGGTGTTGCCCTACTTTGCCATAACTATAGCAGGCAAAGGTGGCGCGGCTGCGATCCTGATCATTACCTTCATGGCCGTCACGTCTACGCTATCAGCACAGGTCATTGCTGTGTCTTCGATCATCAGTTTCGACATGGTAAGCGTTCTCGCTTTCTCTCCAACATTCGTACTAAAGGTAATGATCGTGTAGTATCGAACATACTGGAACAGGAATGCGACTGATGAAGATGTGATCCGCTGGTCACACTACGGTGTCATATTCTTTGCGCTTCTCGCATCCGCGTTCTCGACCTTGCTTCACTACGTGGGCGTCGATCTTGGATGGACCTTGTACATGCTAGGTGTACTAACATGCCCCGGGATCTTTCCCACAGTATTCACGATATTGTGGAAGCGACAGTCAAAGGTGGCAGCCATCATTTCGCCACTGTTAGGTATGGCAACGGGGATCGCGGTATGGCTTGGCTCAGCGTATGCGCTGTACGGTACCGTCACAGTCGCGACGACGGGAGCCACGGTGCCTTGCGTATGGGGTACCGTCGCGTCTGCCATCTCGCCGCTGCCATATTCAGTAATAATCACACTCTTCAAACCTGAGAACTTTGACTGGGCCGACTTCCGGAAGGAAAGGCTCGCCTTCGAGGTCGAGACACATTCCATCTCCGACCGGCGCGACTCATCTGTGGCGCATGCCGTCATCGATATTATCCCAGAAGTGAGTGATGCGGACTCGCAGCTGCAGTTGAAACGCTGGGGTCGCATCGCGGCGATCTGGGCGGCTGCTACTTTCCTTGGTCACTGGGTTCTGTGGCCGCTGCCTATGTATGCAAGCAAGTACATTTTTGGTAAAGGATTCTTCGCTGCTTGGCTGGTGATCGCCATCATCTGGTTGTGGGGAACGCTGTTCGTGGTCGGATTCTACCCAATTGTGGACGGGCGACACCAGCTCCTAGCTGTATGGAAGGCTGTAAGAGAAGGGGGACATCGGAAGACGAAGAGAGACGAGAGTAGTAGCGAGAGCAGTGGAAGTGGAGACGCAACGCCGACCTCTGTCGAAGGGAAGACTGGTTAGGTTGGAACGATAAGAACCAATGTTGACCAAGTAGGTTGTCTGCAATATAGAAAAGCCTACTATCTTCACCTAAGATGATAAAGTCATAAATACATAAGAGGAAAATTAGTGATAAGTAAACGTACCGCTGGTAGATCCATTACGGCTTTCTTCTCGGGAGTATGGTCGTAGGTTTAGTATATCTGCCCGAGGTTCGGAAACCTAGACGTGCTTCGAGCCAAGTTAAGAGATCATCAGAGAAATAATTTCTCGAGCCAGTTGATTTATATAGTACTCGTCCTCAAAAATGCGGCAATCAATCCAGAAACCTAGGAGTGAGATAAATTTAGGTCGTCACCAGAAAACCAGTTTGTATAAAATCTAAGTAGTGTAGCGTCGCGATCAGGCAGCCTGATTGTGTTCTCTTAACCTTCTTTCCAACTACAGCGCTCTTCCAATATATTTCCGAGGAAATCAGAGGTCTACATTTTACTACCACAACATCCACACACATAGTTTCATGAACTCTTCCTCGATAAATGGCACCACCTCGACATCTGGTTTCAACTCTGCCATCAACTTTTCTGCCATCTCCTTGCATGCATGACTTTCCTTATGTCTCTCTCTTTCGTCCTGGAGAACGGCAAGCTTGAAATAAGCTCGGGCCAGTTGACCCTTGCCTTCGGGTATAGAACCCGCAATATCCACCAATTGGCCTAATAGCTCACTATTACAGGAATATGTTAGTGATAATTAAGTGCAACGATTTGGGAAATTTCCACTCACATAGCTGAAGCAGTGTTACCGTGCATGTGCAGCAGAGATGCTACATCGTATAACGAATCGCACGTCTTCAGGCGGTTTCCGAGCAACCTTTGCCGAAAAGCCAGAGCTTTCGACGCAAGGCGAAGAGCCTCGTCGAGTCTGCCTTGCTGGACCCGTATACGAGAAAGAAGGACCATATCCCCTGAGAAGCGCGGATTCCCGGTCTTGATGAACGTCTCGTCCGTGAAGTCTTTGAGCGATGGACACCGTTTGAGCATTTCCTCTGCTTCATCGGGCCTGTTCATTCTCAAGAGCAAGCTGGACATATTGCTATACGAGTTACCGATCCTATTACTGTTCGTACTGAGTCGGATACTGATGGCTTCTTCGTGTATAGTGTAGGCTTTGTCAAGTTCACCCATTTCGGTGTATGCGAGCGCTATGTTATTGAGACTTGACGCAATCATGCCATCTGTTGGTTCTAATAGCTTTTTGCGGATCGCAAGCGCCTCTTCGAATGGTATCAGCGCTGTGTTTGGATTGTTCATGTCTAGGTCAATGAGCCCAGACAGGTCGACTGCACTGGCATATGATAACGTTCTCTTATCTTCGAAGGTCTTTAGAGCTGCATTAATTAGGGCTTTGGCGATATCATAACATTCCCGTTCGTAGAGGTACCTGGGAAGATCAGCATGGAAGCCAATGTGGTTATGACATTTTGTGTGCTTACCAACTGCATCGCAGAAGCAATTCGCCGTATTCCTGAGGACAAGCAAGGCCTATCTTATGCCTCTCTTGTTGAGCTACTAGATGATTGACATGCGGAAGGCACTTTTCGCAATTTGCCCATGACTGGAATTGGTGACCGACATCCTCGCTCCAAGTATCAGGGAAAGCCCAGCTCAGGATACGGACAACGATATCAAAAATCTTCTTCTGCATATCTGGAGATTGGTTGCGAAGAATGGCTGCTTGTATAAGGCGATGGATGGATAGAACAGCATCCTCCGCATTCTTGTCCACGAGACCAGTCCTCAGCAGAACTTCTTCTGCATCCCCCAAGCTAGATGGATATGTTAGAAAGTCTAAAGAAAAGCTGAAAGATTGCTTTGGCTTACTCCATATCATCATGAAGAAATTCATAAGCCGGCTCATGGAGAGAACTCGAACCTTGGGATAAAATCATTTCATCTATACAATCTGGCTGAAAGTACGGCAGCATGTTGAACAGGGTATGAGCATCACCCTCAAGCTTCTTCATGGACATCTCCCACACAGTACTCAAGGTATGCTCGTAATCGCTTATTCCAGTCTTACGAGCGTCGATTTTGGATGCATTGCGCTCGTAAAGTGGAAGGAAGTCTCGAAGAGATAGCTTTCGCTGCACGATGAAGCCTCCGATTTGAGTTAGAGCCAAAGGAAGGCCTCCAAGAGCTTTCGTGATCTCGACGGCCTTTTCGCGGTTCGACGTTGACGTATAATCAAGGCCCACTAAGTTAAGCAAAACTTCGGATCCGTCCACGATGTTGAATGGTTGAACGTGAAAACCTTTTGAAGCAGGACTGTGAACGGCATTCGCATCTCGCGTGGTTAGCAGCACCGATCCTCTGCCGTTGGTTGGCCAGGCGTGCCGGAGTACTTCAAGATTATCTGCGTTGTCGAAAATGAGAATCCAAGGATCAGCTAGTTCCTGATTAGTTATGCTATACATTTTCCTTGGACTTTTCCGGTGAATTCATGGTTCAATTCTAATATGAGAGGCATAAGTAGCACTTACAGGCTTCAGTAAGCCAGTTTTTGACCTTTAACATGCACCCTTGCGTGTCCTGCATTTCCTGCTCTGTTCGGGATAACCCGAGCAACTTCGCAATCTCGCGAAAGCTCTGTCCCATATTGATGACGTTGTCAGCAGTGACCCAAAGAATGGTCTTATACAATTCTCGATGGCGGTTGGCGTATTGCAAAGCAATCTGGGTCTTCCCAACACCCCCCATGCCGTAGAGTGCAAAAGTCCTGAGCTGATGGGATTTTTGTCCAGGAGATAGCGCTTCTTGAAGAGCGTTCAGAGCATCTTCCCTGCCCCAGAACCCGGGACTGAGCGTAGAAGGGACATAATAATGTTGCTTTCGTTCATCTTCTTCAAGCTTGGTCTCTTTTAATTTCTCTAGTAGCCCCAGAACTTCATCGTACTTTTCGCGGTCGCGTTTCATGCGAGCAAAGTCCGCTTTGCTCTCAACTGTTTCAGAGAGCCGTTGGATATATCGAAGCGTATGAGCGAAATCGTCGCGAAATTGCTCCCATTTAGCACGCTGCAGTACTACGTGGGGGTGTGATCGGAAGAAGTGAATGCAACGTGCGTAAAAGCAGATGACTTCGGTGTAAACTTCGACAAGGGCAGCTTCGAGCTCTTGGTCTATTTCAAGACTTGTTTCATAAGCCCGAAGCCTTGGCAATGTATCGCTCAACTTTTCAAGCATATCGAGAACATCCTTAAGAATATCACCTGCAGAAGACGCTAAAGTTAACATTAAGCGTATGCTGCCCCATACGAACGTTGTCAGTTTAGCATCGGCCCCGAAACAAACCGCAATCACGGCCGAGAAATCATCCACGAACTTGAGCGCCGGGCCAAGGCGTTTCAGGGAGTAAAGGGCATTCCGATCCTGCGGTAGGTTCTTCTCGATCGTTTTAGCGTAGTTCAGGAGATCATTGAGCGACGCAATCTCGGCGACGGATTGGTAATCGTCGTTTTTGTTAATCTCCTTTCGATATCGCTCCAGTGCACGATGCCACAGAGGGCTTGCGGTCCGTTTTTCTCTGTCCAATTGTTACTAATCAGCGCTTACAGGGAGCGTCAAACGTCTCATACTCGCTTGCCTTCGCGCTCATGGCTAAAATTGGCCTGAACAACTTGAATGAAGCGAGAGTGATAGGAAGACGAGGCAAGGCCGAGTTTTCTTCGGAGGAGCAGTATGCGGCACAGCAACCTACGCCTCCTTGGCGGGTGTCAAGTTCGCCATGCATTGCCCCACTTTCGCTAAGCGCCCGCAGCTGCAGGCGGGTAGATGGTGCGCATTTCTCGTTTTTCGGATCGTACAACTGCAGATTCATTCAACTTGAAACCATAAGCTTGGGGGCCTATTCGTTGGGGTTGGACTGTATCACCGCCCCTATGCAGGGCGGGACAAGCTGAGGAGTTCAACAGTATAACACTAGAACCTCCGCTAATTCGACTTCTAGAGGATAGACCCACATGCTTTACATCAAATATGGCGCGACTACAGGAGACGAAGCAACAGATCGATCAAAGAGGGCGCATTGAACGCGTATCCATGCGCCATAGCCTATTGCGAATGCACCATTTCCGGAGGGATGCTTCGACAGGTGAGCCATGCGACAGCCTTGACCATTTGCGCTAACGCGACATAGACTCAGAACCCAAAGTCCTCGATGAGTTCGTTATCAAGCCAACTGCCTTGCTTGACAATGCTGTTAGGAGTTGTCCGTACGATGCTCGTTGGTACGATTGTTGGGTCCGTCACCAGATGGAGTCCCAACCCCAAGAGCTCTACTCCGTCCTCCAAGAAGCTGAAGGAAACTGGAACGATATCCCGGTGATGAATTTCACCACTGTATGGCACGAAGTGTGGATTCAGGCCTCAATGGATGGCTCCAGCATCGACAGCATTCTCACCCACCTCCTTAAGGAGAAGTTGATAAGGATGAACGATGACACTGAGGCCCTGAGCGACGCCAGAAACCTCATTTTCGCGATAATCGGGTGGCAGACAATGTTGTACAAGCCGGATATAGGTTCCTGCTGTCGAGCCGAATTTGCCGTCTTCGATGAGACCAATGGACACGTTAGAAAGACCTACCTAAATCTACGGCAAGACCAACGTGCTTCAGAGGATGATTTGTATAAGTTCCTCTTGGGATTTGGCGTACTGCTGCCATGTTCTAACTTGAGTATGTCAGAGGACGACAAGCGGGCTTTGAGTACAACGAAAATTGTGTCGCCAGACTCATTGAACTTACATCTTCTTACTAGTGTTGGTGGTATCCAGATCAAATGGACCGATAGCCTAGCATGTCACCTCGAGTTTGACACTATTTCGAGCACTCTCTACCTCTTCCGATTTCCGACATTCTGCGCGATCAATCTGCTTGGCCAGGAGCAGGGCCAGACCAAGCCAACACTTCATTCTTGCGCAACAAATATTGCCACGGACTGCTGGGCAACCCATGAGGAAGTCAACAGCCTACTTCAAGAAACCTTACGCTCTTATCGCCTGCTCTTCGGGCAGAACAAAGCATCCCGGCGACTGTTTCGCTCGTTGAATCCGTTTGAGGGCTTGCCTGAAGGATGTAACGACCGCAATCTGTCGGAACTCTGCGGCCAAAAACATAGCAACTTGGCGAACTGGCTACAGGAATTTGATTCCTATGTCCTAAGTGAAGATTTTCAAATCTTAGGAAGTAGATTGGTAGTGCTCGCACAATATTTATCCAACAAACGTCCGAGAACCTGGAAAGAGTTGTGGAACGATAAAAGAGATTCAGCATCTTGGTTCACCTTCTGGGCCGTTCTGATTATTGGTGGAATCGGCATCATCCTTGCTTTCATGCAAGTCATTCTCCAGATTGTGCAAATCAGTCTTCAGATAAAAAGCTCCTGAATTTCGCTCAAACTTGTCGCTCAGCCCAACTTTCAATCACCCCTCTAGCCGTCGCTTCATACTCCTTCAAGACCACTTTGTCGCCATGAAGAAAGGTATTCGCCTGGACGAACACCCATTTCGGTCCCTGCTTCGCTAGAACAATCTCCCGCCACGCCAGGAATTCATCATGCACCCGGGTAAGCTCTTCGTAATACTCACGGCATGGTTGGACGTCCGCGGTACAGCGGTATGTGTGCAAGCGTAATAACATGCGACCAAGTGCTGGCTTGCCATGAGAGACGATCTTTGATCGGTCAACACGTACACTGAGGCTCTTGCTTAGTGTGTCATAGTCTACGGCGACGCAACCATTGCTGTCCGTCAGAAGGCATTTCAGAATCGCGAAGTGAGCCTATAACTGTCAGTCATGGTTCAGGAGGCGGTCATAAGGGTATTTCTTACTCGACTATGGGCCTGACCCCATTTCTAGAATGAAGATATTAGTATGCTTGATTGAGTATATGCATTGGAAGAGATGGACGGCATACCCCATTCTCAGTGTTGAAGTTCGCCAGTCCACGAAGTCCATCTACTCCGAGCTGCATGTATGTATTATATGTTACTGAAAGCTGTTAGCAAAAATCATCATGGGTCGCTTCGTACACCTACAATCTGCGGCCGTGATCTCAGAATTCTCATCGTACCCAAACAATTGAAGCAACTCTACATCATCCATAAGATAAGCGCCCACGAGCTCTGCTCTGCACTCATCCACAGTCGTAGCCAAATCGCCAAATTGCCCCGTCCATGTCTGTCCCGGCTTATACCAGGTAGTGATAGGCTTGCTGGATAAGGGGCTTATCGGTGGATTGTGGATGTCAAAATTGAATTTGTTTTCCGACTCCTCAACCATCATTCTTCCGGTGCCATGGCCGAGGAGCTCGTGAAGAACGACCCACCAGTAATACGCGGGGTACTTTGCTCTTTGGAAAGAGTCGAGTTCGGCGGGGTCGATGAAGGGGTTTTGATGTGCTTTGCTGCTTTCGGCGCTCATGCGATTTGCTATTATAACGTTCTTAAAGCCGAATTCGTCGCGGATGTCATTGTACTGTACAAATTCTTAGTAGGTAGCAAATGTATAGAACTTATGCACAAACATTCGGCAAGTTGATTCCCGGAAAAATGATGCTCGAGCAATATGCGAGAGCTACACATTCGTCAGTGTAACCAACATTTTAGACATTCAGACTTACAGTGGATGCTCGTAAAATCAGGTGGCTCAAAAAGATCTTTTTCGAACGGTCCTTTACCGTCATTTTCATCACCTCCGGCCCAAGGAAGCCTTTTGATAAAAATACTAGACTTCTCGACAAGCTTCATTAACGTTCTTGTCTCCTCAAGATCTGTAATTGCCACCAAACCTTCGAACTCTGCGCGGATTCCGTACGGATCTCTATATGGTTCCACAAATCCGAATATATTCTCAACGCGAGGCCTCTTATCGGTAACCCATGTGCGCTGGGAACTACGATAGACTTCCAAATCGCCTGTTCTGAAGCTTTCAATGTATTGGGACAAGAAAATCTCCTGCTTTTCGCTGGCTGCGTATTTCTTCGCTTCAGATAAAGAAGCGCAGATCTTTTTTAGCTCTTCGGAGTGATCACCACGCTTGACTTTTACGGTAGTGCCGAGAGCAGGTAGTTCGAATACAATCGGTTCGGTATCTTGCTCGATAGATGCTTGTAAAACCTCGAATGTTTGCGGTTCGGAACCGGACACTTTTCGAATCCGTGTGTTCTCGGGGAAAATTGAGTGTTTCTCTAAGAAGCGAGATATTATTGCTATCTCATTTTGGGTAATTATAGAGTCGCCTAGGTAGTACGCGCTCTGAGCTGTATCGCTTGGGAAACCTAGCCCGTATGGCGGAACGGTTATTATCGCGTTCGAGATCCCTTCATAGAGGGTTTCCAGCTTGGGCGACTTCTTCGACAGCTTTGCTAGTGCAGCAGAAGAAATTGATGGAAAGAATTTCTGATCGCCGGAGCCCTGCGCGAAATTTCAGGTACTACAAACTGCCAGGGCAGAACGACACGTACATAGTAATTCCCTATGTTTGACAGAAATGTCGCCGCATAGTCCAAAAACGCAACACAGTCCTCCTGATTGATGTATCCTTCAGCAACGAGCACATCCCAGTCCCCAGAGCAACTCCAGTAGAGTTCGAGGATAAAGTCGAAGATATCGATTGACTCCGGCGATACCTGGCGAAGAATGATCCTCGTTCCATGCCATGCTGCTCTTGCATCCACCGAAGAGTTAACTCAGCCCTCTTGTTCCTCTTGCGAGCACTTACCGTGCCATGTGATGGGCATAATGCCTTTCTTTCGAGGACAGGCTGTTAAAAGCCTTCCAAATACCTAGATTGTGTATAGGTGGCCGGGGAACAGGCATCTGGGGTGCTGTGCTGAAGATGTGGTTGGGATCCGAAGACTGGCGATAAGCGGCATTTTACAGGTGCCCCGTACTCTTGGTGGGGTCGTCCAATCCATGATCGTTGCCTTGCCAAGATTTAACGCGGGGATATCTTTGTCGAAAATAATTGGAAACAGATCAAGTGGTCGTATGAAAAAGACCGAGGGCCATAAACTCATCGTCTTTCTAAGACGCGCATGCTTAGAATTTAGCACCCTAAAGTCAGGGACATACTAATCCAATCGCAATGCATGAATATTTGAGGGGCGTGGTCATCACGCTTCACAATCCCGATGCATACCTGATCAAGTTGAACATTTGGCAATGCGCCGATATGCTATTAACTATTACCTTATTTCAAATGTGAATTAGATAACCGACCAAAGGAGAATGGAAGTCGCTTAGGTGGACGGGGATAGATTGCCCGTGTCCTCGTAAAAGCGCGACTGTTCCCTTCGGGCCTCTGCCAATAAATTCAAAGAACTTGTTGCATTGGGGGTTGAGAGAAAGAAGCGGAGGTTACAAATGCTCAGGCATCATAATCGTTTTCACTTCACAGTTGTCTGGATGATCAGAGCTACCAAAGTGTGGCGGTGCGTCCTATTCGGTACTAGCGCGCATCGACTCAACTCTAACATCGGCACCTTCTCCTTCCACGCACCAAAAATCATTCAAAACCAGTACAGCACACCCAAAGAGCCCATGAACAGACTAGCGCGAGTTTTGGGCCAGCCCTTCTTCCGGTGGCGAGAACTCTCTTCGCGAGGAGCAGACACTCGTGAGGTTATGGAAAATTGGTGCCCATCCTACGCAGACGTTCGCGCCACGCGCGCCATCCTGCAAGATGCAGGGCTCCCCACCGAACTTGTCCTCGACATTCTGAATCGCGCCCGATATTGGCCAAGCCGGGAATTCGTCGGGCGCAGTGTACAAGCAGTGGCCATAGAGTCAAGGGCCACCATTTGTCTCTATGCCAATGTGTGGAGCGAGGAGATTGTCCAAGGACTCGGCGGTCAGGAGGAGAACCTGAAGCCCAAGGAAATTGAGTTCGAGATCAGGAGTCGGGACCAAGGGTGGACGAGTGAGGGCACCGAAGGTAGGTCTTACTTGTATTACACTTTGTTCTGCACTTCGGCTCCGTCCATGAGTTCATTTCCTTGCACATTGCTAAAGTGCACAGGAACCTACCAGACTTCCTCTTGGCTTGAAGTTTCCATACTGCGCCGTCGGCCGGAATCCTCGGGGCCCTTCATCTCGATCCCGCCAAACGAGATCCTTCTAGTTGCGCAAAATGACCTCGAGAAAAGTACTTACTTATTCCCCCACGATCTTCGCCCCTTAATGGAACACCGCGGCTGGACTTTTGTTACGCTTCCTGAGTCCGAAGAACACCACCCGCAAGACTGCGAGAACAATCTGGCGTGGTATCTGCAAGGCAACAAAGTTGCTGCAGGTCAAACTGAACTATCAGAGGTAGTTTGGGCAGAGGATAGATGGGTTGGGAATGATGGATCGGGCAAAGGCGAGGGGTTCGTGAATGAGTTGAAAGAGGACGATGTGGTCCTAATTTGGGCAAGGGCACAGGTATGTACTCTCCTTTCCTTTTCTTCCTGCCTCCTGTTGTGGTATCTGGTTGTGGATTACAGTTTATTGGGAGGAAATCACTAACTGTTGCATAGTATCCGGGCTGGGTTTGCAAAGTGGAGAGTGTCAAGATGACCGTCCGCTTCGGTCTGTAATCATTGGTAACGAACGCTGATTCTTTCGGTACTTGTATCTTTATGGAATTGGTTCACAAGAGCTTTGGCTGACAAGAGACTCGTGGAATTGTGTGACTCGCTTCTAGGTAAAAGTTCAATCGGGCAAAATGGTCAACATGAACTTATGTGGAACTATTTCTCCGAGCTTTTATGTACCCCGCAGATGCCCCACATCACCACATAAAGTGGCTTGAATCGTCTATCTTCTCAGCTTCTACTCCAAGGCTCTCAAGGTTCTGTTCGAGGTCTACTACTAAATAAGCTCAGCCTTTACGTGTAGTACTTGCTCTTTTAAAAGCCTTTTGAACCCTATTTATCCATTTATATGACCGTTCATATCCACAACAACTACCTTTCCACTAGCACCTATCCATAGTTCACATTCATATCTCCAATAACGCCCGCCGTATTGTGGCCCTGAGCACGCGCCAAAGTGCCAAGCCTGTGAATAGCGGCTAAGTCTTACCAACATGTCAGCTTCAACATCAAACCCCAACCAACCTCCGGGTCCCTACCCCCCAGGCCAACACATTATACCTCCGGCCCGGCCCAGTTCCCCTGCCACCGCCGGATTCCGCCTCAACCACTTGATGCTCCGCATCACCAACCCAGAAAAGACGCTCAGATTCTACAATGACTGTTTTGGAATGCACGTCGTGTTCATCTTCAATACGGGGCCTTGGACAATTTACTATCTGGGACCGAGGGATGTTGGTACGTGATTTGTATTCTAGACAATTGGACAAACCCGCGTTCGACCGATGTAAATTCTCGGTTTGCAGGTTGGATGGCGGAATAGTGTGAGGCGGGATTTGCTAATGTCCAGATAGAGATATCCACCCTAGGGACGTCGAAGGGCCTTCTCGAGCTCTACCATATCCCCTCGGACGCGCGCATCACGCCCACCTACGCGTCAGGAAACGACTACACCGTCTCATCCTCCATCGGTTTCGGCCACATTGGATTTACAGTGCCCAATGTTACCGCTGCGCTCAAACGCGTTGAAGAATTCGGCTACGAGATTATCAAGCCGCTAGGTAATGCGGAGGAGAGACAGATGGGGGTTAGTGAGAGCGTGGTCGGGGGCCAGGAGGGTGTGGTAGACGAGGGGTATAAGAAGGTGTTTAGGCAGTTAGCTTTTGTCAAGGACCCTGATGTGAGTAATTTTCTGCTTTTTGTCAGAGGTTGTTGGAAGAAAAATGGCTAACATATGTAGGGCTATTGGGTTGAGCTTGTGCCCCAAGTACTGCAGTAGGTGCGGGATATAGTGGAAATATCAAAGAGCCACTGTTTCAGCGACGATATTTGCAGAAGAGCATTGCTGCACTATTAGAGCGATCAAGGTCAGGAGTGAAAAGGAAAGTGGAGAATATCTAGCGTCGTAATTTCAGAACTCACTCCACACGCGTGGCGTTCCTGAATTCGGTAAATTCCCGGCCGTGTTTGAATGTGAGTTCAAAAAGGCCGATTCATATTTAACAGTTGGCTCTTCATCAGGATCTCGGCGTCATTTATACTCCCTGCGGTATGATTGGCACAGCAAAATAGAAGTGTAATTGGGCCATGCAGCAACTAGAAAAAACGACTCAACCCGTCCAGTACTACAATGTTTGCCTAGCTCTCTCCACCCTTAGCCTTCTAGTCGGAAACATTGTCCTCGCCCTCAAGTTTTTCTAGATAGTGGTTAATATCCAGATAGTCATCTCACCAATTACATCATATCTTCAACAAATCCGCAGGAGACCTCCTTGAACGCATTTTGATTCGTCTAGTCATTGACTGTGTTGTGGCGCATGCTCACTGAGCGAATTTGAGCGTCCAACTTGAGACGTAGAGCTGGATCGCTGGACGACATGGTGTCGCTGTATATGATTACCACTGCTTCGGGGACTTGATACCAGGTTTTGAAGTACTCTAGCTAAAGATCTACTTACCGCCGTGACGACCAGACTAGTACACAAATAGAGCGAGCGTCACTGTGCTAATAAGTTTAATCCCGACACTAGTAGCAGGTGAGAAAATTCTCGTATAGGTACTATTTACCCTGTATTTCATCGATTGCTTTTTGGGGAATATCATTGTTTGTTAGCTTACAGTTCCCTGAAAATTACCCATACAATTTTGGGGTTATTAAACTATGAAAAATATAGATTTCTCTATTAGCTGTTACTTTCCACTTAATCAATATAGTCGTGCACAGCATGCCAACAGAGACGAAACTTGATGACTGAATGCTAGAGCAAGATAGACTAATGAAGTAAACTGTGAATCCCACAAGCGCTAAATTGAGAAACGGATGAAATTATGTCTATCTCATACATTTAATGCGATCGTGGACTGGCGGTCCTACAGGTATCTGTAAAATACGATCTCCAGTACACTTCTTCTTTTCCCATCGAAACCATATTCTCCGTGCTATCAAACCTTGCCTCTAAATACAATTATTTCATACCTAAACAAAGCCCTGATGGGGCTGGTCTCTACATAACGTTCAGCTAACAAACTTTGACGATCATTTCTTAGTATGCTACTTCGCTTGTTCATGAAATCATGATATATCATCAACTCGAAAATGAACACCATTAGCAAACGCCTCGACGAAGTCAGTCTTTATTCCATACGAATACCGTTTCACACTACAAATGCTAATTCATAATAGTAAGATACCCTTCAAAGCTTCATAATTCGTCTTGCACAATGCTTCTCACAACTGACCAGGCGAAGAAATTACATGACGCTCCAGTGCGGCTCACCATAAAACTCCCGGACTCTGTCCCAATACTCAAGGAGAACAATATATAGACCCTGGCAGGCCCACAAGACCCAGATAAATAACTGCCTGCCAGAAAAAATGAGTTATAGCTAGGATTAGTACGTCAAAGGCTCAATTCAAGACGAACATGCTCTATAACTCGTCTTAAATCCTCTCACTTGTGTGCTGATTGAGAAGGAATCTAGAACTTTGAGTACGGTAGATTCGAGAAGACTCTAAAGTTAGCACGCATGCGAAGCTATAGTCGTGCAATACTATCCTCGTGGCCTTAATCTATGGGACTTGAATATATTGCATGGGTGCCATCTCACCGCTAGTCCCCGGCCAGGAATTGGGTTGGATATAGTGCGTTGCAGATGTGAAACAGCATAATTATACAAGGGATTGCCGAGACACTCAAACAAAGATCGATAACGAATACTGATAGGGCTATTCGCCTTCATCTTAGCGTTCAGGATGGCGATCATGTTTGCCAGAGGCAAGAACCCAATACCCAACATCTGCACACCACTAGCATCTACGAATATCACCAAAATTTTGTTCTTTGTGTTCCCATTCTCTTAATTCTCTGCAAACACTTATATTTGGGTTGCGTGTTTGTAATATCCATACGCCTGAAGCTATTTGCGGACGGCCCAGTCCACAGCAGTGTATCGATATATAGTGAGTGGATATGGGTCGCGACAACTTTAGGATCGAAAAGCAGGCGAATGACGCGAGAGAACTTCGCGTCGATGATGCCGGCGTGGCGAAGAAGCGAGGCGTAGTGCCGCGAGCGGTGGCGGCGGAGAGGTTTGTGGACGTGGCAGGTTGTTGTAATGGTGATGCTACAGTGGAGGCTGATGGTGGGGGAAGTGGAGATCCAGAAGTCTATCGGGCCGTCGCGGACGGAACTGGGTGCTGCCATGTTTGGAAGAAAGGGGAGATGGGATTCGAGGGTGTTGAAGAGCGAGCAAGACCTAGCATGTAATACTCAGAGAAGAGATTTCGATGGAAAGAGTTTAACGAGAGTTGAGAAAGTTCTTCTATCTGGATCGTTCAGGAGTTGTCGTTTCAACATTACTTATTGTTGAGACAATTTCCAAGACATGAGAGACTGAACTAGACCAAACATGCTGTATGCCAACGGTTGTTCGCGGCGTATTGACACTCACAGCAATCGCTGCCCGATGCTCTGGCCTCTTTTCATGAAAATGTAGTCGAGCGGCAGGGTTGGACGAACTTGTAGGCCACCTCGCCAATTCAGCGCTCACGTATAAAATTTTCGACAAAGCACTGCCATGGTCGTTAATTGTCGACGCAGCGAGCTAGCAAGCTTCCACATCGGCCATCGTGAATGTCGCCACCACGGAACCGTCGCGAAACTAGATGCCGTTGATCGCTCCTCCTTTCACGAATTCTCGGTAAAGCCGTGTTCTGGAGTCGCAAAGATAGATCAACATGTGGAGTTCAAGTTCATCACCCCTGGCACTAGTCTCCGATGATGAAAGTAAGGTGGAGATGAATTATTTTGCTGCTTTCGCGGGTTTGAGGTGTCGGTGTTGGTTGACAATCTAAACATCCCCGCCAGCTCTGCATATCCTGTTCGCTCGTGTTCGTATACTGCTGTAAGACTCCTCATGTCAGCCCTGCGAAGAATAGAGGATGCTGCAAACGTCCGCGATGGTGTCTAGAATTTGGGAATGGTCCGGATGCCGCGATAGACTTGGACGCCAGAACAATTCTGGGGCGAGATCTACCCCCCTTGCATTGTAAATCGTGATTGTGCAAGCGAGATGCTCTCATCAAATGCAAATTCGATGTGGCGGGAGAAGGCGCGCTAGAAGCGGTGTTAATTTGGGAGCCGGGTTCCGCCCACCAGGCACTGTCCGAAGCGTCCGCGTCAAACTCAACTTCAACGTCCCTTCAACTTGGCGAACAAACCCATCAACACCACCACTCGACACCTCTGCAACCATAACACCCCTACTATTATTGTTGTTTGTTTCTCCGCCATTATAGACGTAGGGGCGCTCCCGCATGTTTCTTGGCTCCGCCAACAGTCTATCAGACAAGGTCATGGAAACGCGAAACACCGCCTGGGCCCCTGTGATCTCCCTTTGCGGGATGGCCCCAGTTTCGGATGACTTGCACGAACCGCGACGGAAAAACTTGACTCCACCAGCAGCTGAGGCCGACGCAGGTCCACGTACTGGAGCCAGCCTTCTAGAAGCGAGATGACGAAGGCCGATAAAAGAACTTGCATGTACTTCGCCCTGCCAAGGCTACATCTATTCAACCTCAGAGCGGGGCTGTTCTCCGGCGTACGGTGGAAATTCCTATGAAAGGCAACGCATAACGCTCATAGGTATGAACAGAGTTGTTCGTGAAACATTAATACACGAGAAGGAAGGGATAGCATGAATAGACATATGGTCGTGCCACCATCCACAGCTCCGCCAGCGTATGATGTTTCGTTTGACGCCGAGGCATGTGCATGTATGGGTGGAGTTCTGCACACAAGCTTCTCCGCCGTTTCAACAATCTCACCGTCTAAGCCACGGGCTTGACAGCGTGTGCGCAGCGGGTGGCCGACAGATCGTCTCTAGGTCCAAGCGACGCACAACGACCTTTCATTCGGGACGAGATGTTGGATTAGGCTTCGCGCGGAGGTTATGCGAGCCTTAATTCAACGCTCTGCGGCAGCCTCATGGACCTACACCATGCTAGCGCACGCTGGATATATGACATTTTCCTTGGCTGCAGCGAAATTCCGGTGCGATAGAGGCAGGACCGCGTTACGATGTCACTGCAGAGGGAGAGTAGGTAGGTATAAGAGCTTCATTCCTCCCATCATTGGAAGGGCACGCTTGAAGCTCATCGGTTTTCTTTCACACATTCTTTCAGATCGTTCTTTCGAAGTTCCTTCGTCTTACATTCATTGCACATACATTCGTTCCGTCAGAAACACTTTGAACTCAACAACCTTCTCGCTCTTCCTCTTCTTCTTCAAATCCAACCTTCAAAATGCGATCTTTCGCTCTCCTCGCCATGGCCGCTGGTGCCCGTCTGGCCGCTGCCCACACCACCGTCTACGCCATCTGGGTCAACGATGTCGACCAAGGCACTGGAAACAGTGCCGCTGGATACATCCGATCCCCGCCGAACAATGACCCCATCAAGGATGTCACCTCTGCCAGCATGACTTGCAATGTGAACAACGTTGCCACGGCCAAGACTATCGAGGTCAAGGGTGGTGACAAGATCACCTTCGAGTGGCACCACAATGATCGTACCGACTCGGACGACATCATTGCTTCTGTATGCTTCCCCTTATTAGTGTCTTGAAGGCCATCTGCTAACGATTTGACCAGTCCCACCATGGTCCCATCATGACCTACATCGCGCCCACCGCTGGTAACGGCGCAGGCGACGTCTGGGTCAAGCTCGCGGAAGAGGGCTACTCTAACGGCGTCTGGGCCGTCGACACCCTGATCACGAACAAGGGCAAACACAGCATCACCCTCCCCGACCTTGCGGCCGGCGAGTACCTCCTGCGCCCCGAGATCATCGCTCTTCACGAGGGCAACCGCGTCGGTGGAGCTCAGTTCTACATGGAGTGCGTGCAGATCAAGGTCACCTCTTCGGGTGCTAAGACTCTGCCCGCCGGTGTCGCCATCCCCGGTGCATACACTGCCAATGATGCCGGTGTCCTATTCGACATCTACAGCGGCTTCACCTCGTATCCTATCCCCGGCCCCGCGGTTTGGGACGGTGCCAGCGGATCTACCGCGCCAGTTGCCTCCTCCCCCGCGCCAGTTGCCTCCTCCCCCGCGCCAGTTGCCTCCTCCGCCGCCCCGGTCGTCTCCTCCGCCGCGCCTGTTGCCACCCCTGCACCCACCGCCTCTGTGCCTGTTGTTCAGACCACCCTCGTGACCCTTGTCAAGACAACCGCGCAGACTGTCACGGGCGCCGCTCCCACTGCTACTGCTGCCGCCCCTGCCACCGGCACCGTCGAGAAGTATGGTCAATGCGGCGGCAAGAACTACTCTGGCGCCACCGCGTGCGCTGACGGCTGGACTTGCAAGGTGCAGAATGACTGGTACTCCCAGTGCGTCTCTGCCTAAGCGGCTCACCACCCCTCTTTACGACTGATAGACTACTTTTGCATGGCCAGGCGTCGTGAGGTCGTCGATTTAGAAATCATTGGATTCGATTGGATTGGATTGTGAGATTACTTCTATTACTACTGCGTAGTGGGCCGATGAACGTCTTGGTATTACTTCTTTCTTGTTCATGGGCCCGTATTTGCTTCCTTGTAGATAGTTATTTTTGATATTGAAAATCTTGGTCCGCATGGGGGCTTAGTCCCCCCTCATTATCTATGTTTCCCCACTTGTACTGTGAATTTTACCTTTTTTTTCTTCATGCGATTCATCGAGAGCGGAATGGTAATCACATTCACAATGCCGAAGGTACCCGGACTTAGAAAGACCCGTGCCCTATCAGCCGGGCTAGTCACGTGCTAGTCTAGTCCTCTGTTCCGCCTTCGCTTTCCGAGAGCCGAAGCTCGGTACCGGGCCGCAAATCAAGCTTCGCACGAGGCGTGCGCATCTGACTCTCAACACTCAACGCCTCCCATCCCTCATCCACACACCCCAAACTTCGACTCTAGCACACTCATGATCCCACACCACATCCCCTTCCCGCCATGATACTTCCAGCCCGCGCCTGGGCCCGCAGTGGTCTCGGGCGCAACCTTCCCTTCAACCGACCGCAAGCGCAAACTTCGCCCTCTCCTCCTTTACAAACCAAACTACGACTCTCGGCCTGCATCATCCACCGCCCGCACATTACGAAAGCGCAGCCCAACCCCGAGCAAAGCAAAACGATTCCTACGCCCACGACATGGCTCTGGATGGACGATGTGACGCGCCCGTTCCGCGCTTACGGTCGCGTGCAGCAGCGCAGGCCGTATATGACGCAGTTCATCAGCGCGCTGGTCATCTATTTTGTGGGAGACTTGGTCGCGCAGGGGATTGGGTCGGGCGCAGATACATCTGCCTCCAAGCCTTCACAAGACCTAGAGCGCGAGGGAAAGGGGTTTGATGGGGAAGAGGAGGAAATGGGCTGGATGCAAACCTGGGCCCAAGACCGCGACTGGCATCGCACGGGACGCGCGCTGTTTATCGGTGGGCTGGCATCCATTCCGGGGTACAGATGGTTTCTTTGGCTCGGGAATAATTTCAATTACGGGAGCAAGGTTTTGAGCTTGACAACCAAGGTACGTCTCCTCACCCTCATAACCCCCACGATAAAACAATGCTGATAGAATTGGGTGTAGGTCGTCGTAAACCAAACCTTCTTTACGCCCCTCTTCAACACCTACTTCTTCGGCCTGCATTCGCTCCTCTCCGGTGCATCGGGCTCCGAGACCCTTATCCGCATACAAAACACAGTGCCAGTCTCAGTGGTGAATAGCTGTAAGATCTGGCCTGCGGTCACGGCCTTTATGTTTGCATTTGTGCCCGTGCAGTATCGTAACATTTTTGGCGGCACAATTGCGATTGGGTGGCAGGCGTACCTAAGTCTGCTGAACCAGAGAGCGGCAAGGAAGGAGGGCGGGGAGGAGGCTGTAGAAGAAGTAAAGGCTACACCCATAGTGGTCCAGAGGGTGCGAGGAGAGCAAGAGTGTGATGAGGGGAAGTGTGCTGCGTAGGACTGGATTTTGGGGATAGAGCATTGCGAGGGCGTTTTTGAAGTATTGTAGGCATCGGCATTATTGACGAGAGCGGCACCACCTCCTCACCAGACCTTGACGGTCCAGTTTTCCTTTGTCATATCACGTACAACACTGTACATCGGTCGGGACTGTAAGTATATAGACGGCGTTTCCTGGTATACCACAAGCCTCTGAAGGCTGCACTCATAGACTCATTTCTCATTTCGTTTTGACACCGTATATACAATTCATATCTTACACCACACGGATCTGTTCTAGCGTCTCCCGCTCATGATCTAAACCTCGGAAGAAAATTTTGAACTTGCGCAGTGTACGCATAGGCAGATTTCATATTCTCTGGAGGAAGCGATTGCTGCTTAACGTCCCCCCCTGCGTGGCGGAAAACCCACCATACCGGAAAATACGAGGGGTACTTCGACTTCAAGCAACTATAACTCTGCGCGCACATTAAGATTTGCTATATTTTTTTACAAGTCATGTACTATAGCTAATTTTGAATATTTAGGATACCTCCCACTTCTAAATTACGTTAGCATTGTCGCCTTTAGGCTCCCTCATGCAAGACACGGTCGGCCTACCAACTTGAGAGGGTTGTAGGTAACGCGAAGCAGCTGTCACGAGAGGCTATCGGTAGCAGAGGATAAAGACTCAATTAAATATCGGAAAGCTACGGATACAATCTCAGGTGCGATGAATTATCATACAAGACGTTGCGCAAGGAGCTCGACCAGGTCCTTCGCGTTCAAATAAATACTTAGCATGGTTCGAGCCCGGTTGGGGCTCGGTTGCGCATTTCAGGTTAGGTCGGCTAGTCGCCGAGCTCGTTGTTCGGAGTGGACTGTGAGTAACAGTACTTGTGCCGACGGTCGTCACCGTCGGTGTACTGTGAGTCAGAGTGCGTGCTGTGCGCAATGGGTATTAGTCGGTATTGACGGGACCGTCGTTCGGGACCGTTCGGGGTCGTTGTTCGGAATTGGTGTCGCGGTGGTTACCGTGACAGCAGCCCGCTGGGACCAAAAGGGGCTGTGGGGCGTAGTGCATAATGGCTGCGACGGATGGCTCTAAGATACTCACCTCTTCTCTTCTATTTGCACGAAGAGGCGGGCCCTTAGGAACTTAGCAAACCTCTTGCTATTAGGCAGTTCCTAGGAGGCAAACCTAGGAGCTGATAGCACCTTTTAGCGTGTAGGATGCGCGACAGGAGAAGGATCAGCCCCTTGCCAACGACATAGTCTATGCAGCTTGAAAGGACGGATGCGTGTGTCGGCCTATCAAGAGTATAAGGGCAGGATATTGTGATAGGCTTATGGAGAAAATCAGGTACACATGGGTACCTAGGCTGGTCCAAGCCTGAGTATAGAACCCACTGGATGGGGGAAAACTGTGGTCGAGGGGTCTGGTTATGCAGACATGTCGACCCTCACGATGTATTGTAACTCTATAAATGTATCCTGGAGACAATTCGGATCCTAGGCATATGGGTCGACCCTAAGATGCAATGGAAAGAACACACTACTGAGGCAGCTAAGCAATTTCGTATCAGATTCCGTTTGTAAATCCTGTAAGGAGATAGAAGAGGCTCAAATGATAAGCATTGTATTCCTATCTAGCGAGCGACAGAAGGAAGCATGAAGAAGAACAAGGAGGGCAGAGGCCGGCGGAGTTTATAAGGTGTTGCCAAGGCTTCGTACGAAGGATCCGAGGCGAGCCGAAGGATCCACATAACCAGGGCCCAGCCCTTAACAAATCCCCATCCAATCAGCCATAGAATAGGTTATAATGTCAACATTGGAACCCTATTAACACAGGCAATAACAGAAACCATCGGAGACGACGCATTGGCAACCATCGCAGCAGTAATAGGGATCGCATGGCCAAGTACAATAGTAGCATACTTATAATACGTTAGATGTTACTCTGAAAAGAGGGATGATTTCAAAAGGTTTAAACACACGTACCGTCTTCACTAAAATTCAAGGGCCCTTTGGATGCAAGAACCGGCTCAATAGTATCTACCAATATTTAGAGTTATTCCTCTCTGGTAGGAGAATGAGCAACTATTACTTGCGAGTGAGTTTCCAGAAGCTCCGTTGACCGGTTCTTCTAGCGACTGGGCAAAGTGCCATACAAGACAAAGAACAATAAGCTTTGCGTTCATTATGAAGAAATAGTTATAAAGTAAAGATGGTTAATGTGCTACAATAATTATACAATGAATGGGACGCTTCAGCACATTTAAATATTCGAGGCCAAGAACATGTTGGGGGAACGTGAATGCACAAACCCTGAGCAATGCAGTACAGAATTTTAAATAAGACTGTCTCCTGACTTCCCAGTTAATTGGTAGACAGATCAGGTTATCAAATGTGACAATAAGAGACTATTTTAGAGGCTTTATTTAAAGTTTAGCTAATGTTCGATGTCGACAGGCTATTGCTTGAGCATTTTGAACTTGTCTTAAGCTTAGTGGCAGATGACAATAATAGTCTACAAAAGGAACTCTACATGCACTACGCTGTACTGAAATTGAAGAAGTTTCAGCGTTGGGATGGTTCATTTATCTAAGCGTGAGTAGCTTATAGTTGTAATAAAGTGATTTTGATGTTGTTTATTTATACCTTCAAACAAAGTAGGTTAGCACATGTCAATATAATAACGCTTTATTTGGCGTATAAAGTGACCTCACGCGATATGATGCCTTCAACGCAAGGTAGAACTTTCTGAGCATTATGCTTGACATATTACGTACTACGTAACGCTCGGCTGGTAAGATCGTATGCTAGTATGGCGGGCATGTGGTTGAAAAGCATGTAAAATGTAATGCATGTGAAATGTCATACATATGGAATGGAAGACATGTGGAACTACGCGGGGTAGAAGTGGGGAAAGAAAGTTAAGCAGGATCTTGCTCTAGGAAATGAGACCTATTGGATAAGAATAGCCTCTCATCTGTAGCATCTGTTAACCTGATCTGCTTTATTAATTAAGTAGGAAGTCAAGAGCCAGTCTTATATAAAATTCTGTACTACATTGCTTAGAGTTTGTGTATCCTCGTCCCCAAAACTGTAAGGGGATAGAAGAAGCTCAAGTAATAAGCATTGTATTCCTATCTAGCGACAGAAGGAAGCATGAAGAAGAACAAAGGGGGCAGAGGCCGGCGGAGTTTATAAGGTTCTGCCAAGGCTTCGTACGAAGGATCCGAGGCGAGCCGAAGAATCCACATAACCAGGGCCCAGCCCTTAACAAAAACATACTCTTGGCGTCGAATATATAAATGCGCTGAAGCGTCCTACTAACTGTAGAATCCTAAAAGTGTCATCGCAACACCTCAACTATCTTTGGCTTATAACCACTTCGTTATGATGAATCCCAAGCTTATCACTCTTTGCCTTGTGTGGCACATTGCCCAGTCACTAGGGGGACCAGTCAACGGAGCTTCTGGAAGCTTACTCGCAAGTAATAGTTGTCAATTCTCCTACTAGGGAGGGTTAACTCTAAATGTTGGTAGATACTATAGAGGGGTCTGGGGGAATTCTTGCATCTAAAGTGTCCTTGAATACTAGGGAGCAAGCCGGTACGTGTATTCAAACCTTGTGAAATTATAATCTTTTTAGAGTAATATCTAACGTGTCTTAAGATTGCTACGTGTGTACTTCACCCTGCAGTGGCTATTACTGCTGCGATGGTGAACAATGCGCAGTTTGCAGTGGTATCTGCTGTTGCCTTACGAAATAGGGTTACAATATTAATGTTACAATCCCTTTCTATAGGTGGTTGGATGAGGACTTGCAAATGGAATTTGATAAGAGATTGCTTACGTAGTATGGTTTAACAAATATTATGCAATTGTTAATGCATCTGTTTCCACTATTTTACATTCACTTACTATCATAATTCATTCAGCGCCTATATCTAGGCCTAAGCCGGTGGACAGACGCTGAAGCGCTGGACGTGCAAGTGATGGAGACGAGCAAGACGAAGCTCGGAGCCGACCATCACTATACTATAGCATCTCGCGGAGCCCTCGCAACATGGCGACTAGAAGTTATGGACCTTAACGAGCAGAAATAACCTCTAGCGTAGAATAGGTGTAGCGCGTTTATTCTCTCTAACGCGGCAGGCTAGGTGTAGTACAAAACCAACATAGATAAGATACAGCAGTTCGCTTACCAATTGTTATGAGATGTAGCTTATGTGAGATGACTTTAAGTTGCTACTGCTAGCAGGGTGGACGGTCGACACGTTCCTGTCCTACCCTTGTGCTGTAGGCGACCATTTTTCTACTCGTTGACATGAGTATAGGAGTGGCTGTTGGGAAGAGATTCTGAGCATAACCTCAGGCTGCATTGATATAAGATAAGCGAATGTACTGGGTGTGTGCAGCCTGGGTCCATTGCAGACACCAGCATCAGTTATTCCTAGCGGGTAGAACTAACATTTAGTGGTTTACGGATCTAAAGCCACAAGTTGTTTTCCGCCCGCGCTGGTGATACTCTATATATGTGTTACTCAACTTTTTATGCATGCCATACCGTCAGTGAGTTCAAAATCAAACCTACAGCTGATTGGCTCAAAGCGCTTGGCTCGCTTAATGGTAGTGGCGATACTTGGTCATAGCAGCACCATGGCCTACGCTGTGTTTAATTCCCAGCTTCAACCCCCTTTCTGTTCAGATCTTATTTCATTCACTATGCAAATATAACAGCGCGTATGAATGTACGTTATTCTTGCACTTCCTTCACCAGATCAGTCTCCTCAAAAGGGTCACTGCCAAACTCATCTCCGGCCTGTTGTTCCTCGAAGCCATTAAGGTCCTGATCCTTTGAATAGATTTTTAGTGTGGACTCTCTACTTAGCGCTGGGGATTCTTTGTGCTTCCCCTAGTTAGTGGCTTGGTGGCAATATTAGAGTCTTGTGAAACTCTACCTTTCTCAGACTTATGGTGCTCCAAATTTCCTAAAACGCGCCCTATCTAGCTCCGCACATTGAAGTAATGGAGTGCTCCCTTAAGACCATCTACCACTGCGCCTTTCTTGGCCTTCTCAAAAGCCTTTCCTTTATTGTCACATATTTCCACATTTCCATAGCTAATTGCCTATTTAATGTTAAATACCAAGCGACAGATGTTAGACAAGGAAGACTAACCTCATGAGATATTCCATTCAGAAGGCTCAATTGAACAATCACTAAAGTGTTCACTAATGCTAGACCAGCTTCACAGTCTTCATCTACCCTGTTCTGAAATTTACAAAGAGATGTTAATAATGGGAAAACATACAAAGTCAGTCTTGAAGCTCTAGATTTTGCTCGACCAGCCATTGAATCCAAAGACGCGATTTGCTACGTTGATAAGGTGATTATGCGATTCGTCTTTGTTCATCTCTATGTCCTCAGACCAGGATGGCTGGGAGAGTGATCCCATTGCCAGTAAGTCAGAGTGATAGGCTTACCCCTCCTTTCTGCAACGTCAAAAACTTAAACAGAATATAAATGCGTTGAAAGTGACGGGATGATTGCGCGAAAGTCTTGGCCCTCAACAGTGTGGGGGATAAGATATTTCAGATGCACTGTGATTCCGGGTGACATAAGGAACGTTGATATAGAAATCCGTTCGATAGCGCGGCATATTCTGGCTGACTAAAGTTGAAATAGCCAGCGTGATCTGCTATCAATGACTTTGACACTAGTGATGGCTTTGAGCCTAGCGCATAGCCTACCTGGCGTCAACGTACAGGAATCAAGGGCGGTGGAAGGAGCCCGAAGAGCTGTTTGTGCAAGTAATGGAGACAAGAAAGAGGGTGCTTGGCGATGGACATCCAAGCACTTTGATGGCTATGGGTAATCTTGCGTTCACCCTCAAGTCCCAAAGCCGTAACAAGGAGGCCATCTCATTAATGGAAACATGCTTTCGGCTGCGCAAACGGATCCTTGGTGGTCATCATCCGGACACAGAGTCTTTGCTTGAAACATTAACTGAGTGGCCTATGGAGAATATGAGATAGGAAATTGATGCTGCTTTAAATGCAGAATATCAAGCTAGTGTGAAAGTGGAAGGGGATGAGGCGTGTAGCATGATTATGAGTGATATCTTACGGTGCTACGAGCGATATGACAGTAGCGATTGCCACCACATACAGTGAGGGTGGTCGACCCGCACAGGCCATGACCTTGTTGGGGTGGCGAATTCTGTAGGTCTTTTCAGAGAGTTGAGTTGGTTAACCAGAGGCATGGCCAAGGTTGTGGGGACTGCAAGGCTGCGGGGCTAAGGTCAGCCCACCCGCCAAGCTTCTGCACAGCCACAGGCCTAACAGTCATCGCAAATAAATTACACAGTGATGATTACGTAGGTACAGGATTATTTTGCACTAGCCAAGATTGGTAATTTCTTTAATTAATCAGGGGTATAAATTTGCGCGCGACAGCAGGCACAAGGCTGATCATGACTTGCCAGCATCAGAGTGGGGTTCTAAGAGTTGGACAAGACCTTTTTACAAGAATTTGGAGTGGTAATGGCACGGCGGTAGCGCTGTAGGGAAGAAACTCAAATACTGTAAGGAGACTGTCGGCAGGAGATCAAAATATGGGTATAAAGTGTATTCAAGACGAATCCTTGAGAGTACTCAGGAGCCGGAGGGTAACTATATACATATCGGCACGTGACTGGGGATCACGTGGTCCGAGACCTGGCCGAAGGCTGGCCGAGGATGGCCCGGAGAGGAAGGTTGCTCGTGACAAATACGCTACAGAAGGAGGCTTTTTGCGAATTAAGCTAAAAGGCGACAATACGAACGTAATTTAGAAGTGGGAGGTATCCTAAATATTCAAAATTAGCTATAGTACACAACTTGTAAAGAAATATAGCAAAGCTCAACGTGCGCGCAGAGTTATAGTCACTTGAAGTCGAAGTACCCCTCGTATTTTCCGGCACGGTGGGTTTTCCGCCACGCAGGGGGGGAACGTTAGTTCAACTTTATCTACAGGCCTAGCACGCAATTTTAGATGACAGTTGAGTAAATGTTACCCCTCCAAAGACCCCTCGATTTGTTGCAGTAACGGCGGCGGCTCAAAGATGCCGAACAGCGACTTCGGAGCGCTACGAATTCGATATTCCCAACCAATCACAAGCAGCATATCTCCGACTGCACTGCGGTTGCACGACTCCGACTCTTATCAGTGAAGCTGCGGCCATCTCCATCTTAGAAACACAAGACAGCGAGACGATATATTTACCTGTCGCCAAAATGTATTCATTCTGCCTGCAGACTCTTGGATACTCGAATTTATTCTCTGGCGGTCCTCGATTATTTGTACCTGTATTAGCTATATCATTATGTCCGTTGTGTTCCTGAGCACGGGTCCTCCGACGGGTGAGTACTTCTTGAAGATCTATTTCATAACTCGAGCTCTGCATCTTTGCTAATTGAGTCGCCCAGTATCGGCCGAGAAACTCCAGTCTATCGCAGACTCTTACTCCGTCGCAATCCCCGAACGTGAACAACCACACTACCTGCACCTCCTCAACGGGCTCGATGCAACACTAACCCAGTTATCCACCCTTCCCATCTACACCGACCCACGTCTCCTACCGGACCCATCAACCCTCCCCCGGACCCATGTCAAGCTTGGTGGCGATCTGACCAAGAATCCGTTGAACACATGGAGTCACCAAACATCGATAACGAGCGCCAAACCAGCTAGTACACGGCTCGCTGGAAAGACTGTAGCCGTGAAGGACAATGTGTCCATAGCGGGCGTGCCACTGACAGGAGGGACGTTTCCGGAGCTTTTGACTGGGGAAAAGGAGTACCCTGTCCCCAAAATCGATGCCGTGGTCGTGAAGCGCGTACTCGACGCTGGAGCCACGCTGAGAGGCTCCGCGAACTGCGAGCACTTCTCCATGTCGCCATTGTCGTTCACAAGCGCATCCGGTCCTGTGCATAATGCCTGGCTACGGGGCTATACAACCGGCGGGTCATCGAGCGGATGCGCGGCGATTGTTGCAGTTACGCAGGTCCGAAAATGGCGTAAGCGGCATGGGCTACCGGGAAATGACGAAGAGATCGGAGAGGGCGTTGACATGGCTATTGGAGGGGACCAGGGAGGCTCAATCCGTATCCCCGCGGCGTATGCGGGCATCTATGGACTCAAACCTACGCATGGTTTGGTGCCATATACGGGCATTGTGAGCCTGATTCCAATGATTGACCATACGGGGCCGATGACGACGACGCTGGAGGAGAACGCGGTGCTGCTGTCGGTGCTGGCGGGGTATGATGGTATGGATCCGAGATGCACTCCGGAAACACCGCTGAGGAAGAATGTACTTGATTACGCTGCACTATTAGCCGCCTGGAAAGCGGAGAAACAAGAGAAAGGGGAGTGGACAACCCAGTCCTCTGGTTGCGGTCTGCGCGTTGGCGTTGTCAAAGAAGGTCTCGAGGTGATGGGCCTAACAGAAGAAGTCAAGGGGATTATCGAAGCGGCAGCAGCCCAGTTCCAAGCCGTCGGCGCAGATGTCCAGAAAATCAGCATCCCCATGCACACCCTCGGTCCTTCGATATGGACGATCGCGACGCGTCCCTTCATGGTGGACGTGGGCCTCAAGAATCGCGTTACGCCTTATCCGCAATACCCGATGCCGGAGGTTGCGCCCAGTCCGTTCTCACAGTCGGCGCTTGACATCTTGAATAAGCACAATCCCGCCGTAGTGAACATGTTCTTTAATTCGGCCTTCATAAACGAGAAGCCCGATGCAAACCAGATGCTGGCCAAGGCCATGACACACGTCCAGCAACTGCGAGACGCGTACGATGCGATACTGGAGGATTTCGATGTCTTGTTGACGCCTGTCAATCCGAGGGTAGGAAGCAAGCACCCAGAGTATGCGATGAGTGTTGACCAGAAGATGGAGCCTGCGATTGGAGCGACATTGAATACGTGCCAGTTCAACATCACTGGTCGTATGTATACCCGTCGAAACCGAGAATGAGTGGTGGCTGACGTGCATAGATCCTGCGTTGGCGATGCCAGCGGGCTGGGCCAATGCACCCGATGGTCCTGGAATGCTGCCCGTAGGTATGCAGCTGGTCGGCAAGAGATTCGATGAGATGAGTATCTTCAAGGCGGCGGCGGCGTGGGAGGTGGGCGGGTTGGGGTTGGACAGGTGGAACGGGCAGTTGAACTAGCCTTGCTCATGTCTCCACCAGGGACGGATTAGACCCATAGACAGGTAGTAGAGACGGGCTGCGCGTTTTATGACGAATCTTCCTCTTCTGCGTCCAAGGTGGCTTCGCACTCTTCCCACAGCTCCTTTACACCCGCCACACCCCACCACTTCTTCAGGATCTTGCTGACCTCTTCCCACTCCTCTTCGGCTGCCTCCTCGTTCTCTTGGTCGATCAGCTCTCTAAGCCGTCTCGGCGTGTCCAAAATCCATCGCACAGTGTCTTTCTCCTTCAGCCTTCTGGCTGCATCCGCCTTGCTGCCATTCGCGTCCTCTACGTGCACTGATATGCCCAGTCCCAGGTCCGCCCGTGGCGCTGGCAGCGCGTGTTTGGACGAGGAGAGCGATGCGGCGGTCTCGGCAATGTGCGATATCGCCGGGCCAAGCGTATGTGTGGTAGGGGCGAGGGGGTCCATGTTGGTGCGCATGCGGCGGATGGTGCTGGTCGCGGCGAGCAGCTTCGAGTAGTTGTCGTACACCAGCGACTTCCTGTCGCTGTCGAGGTTGCGGATTTCTACCCAAGTCAGTAAGGAGACTCCACACAAGATGGAAGATGCCCACGTGACACCAGATCTGCTTCCACCTTCAACACGTCCGACAGCCCTGATGTGGCCAGGACATTGTTTACGTAGGCCTCGGCATGGAAGTTTGCGTCGTCCAGCTCCGTCAGCGTCTCGTCATCCTCGGGCCCCAGATCCGTGCGGGCTGATTCTTCTGATATTTTGGCTTCTGCATCTTTGGCGGCGGCTGCCTTGAGGCCGTAGTAGTCGCGCAGGGCAGCCCGATTGCGCCGGGTGCCAGCCGCTGGGCGTGTGGATGCTTCGAACGAAGTGCGCGTGGAGGACGGCGACCGGATTGAGGTGCTGACGCGAGGAGAGGCTATGGTCGACATGTCGAGTAGATTTTGGGTGTGGATATCGGAGGAGAGATGGAAATTGCGCGAGCGGTGTCCAGCTCAGAAGCTCCAGCCGGAGGTGTCGGCCGTTGCCAAGAGATGCGGGCAGGCACATCACCCCCGAACGCGTCCACGTCTCCGACACTCACCCTTCAGCTACCAGAGGGCTCCGTTCTGCTATGACGGTGCTTGGGGCTAGGTGAAATATGCCCAATTGAGGAGTCGACCATACCGCTCAGCATGGCCAACAGCCTCACCGCCGAGCTGTCAGCGCACCTCCACGCCCGGCACCTCCACCCCACGCCAGCATGGCTGCAAAGCTTCACAGCGGGCATCCGTCCTACAACGCCGCTCCCTGCACTCAAGCAAACCGCCCTCTTTCGACTGCTTGCAACCGACATCACTACGTCGCTCATCCCTCCGCCAAATACGGTTTTCCCGAGCGATGTGCTGAACGCCCGCATTCAATCCCGCCATCTCGCTGGTCCCGTGGTGTGCCAAGTTATGGACATTGAGGACATCGGGCACTCGAGATGGAGCCAGGTAGAAGCCATTGAGGCGAAAGAGCGGGGTGAAACTACCAAGGGCAGGGAGGTTGTTCGTATCGTCCCGGACGCAGACGCTCTGCCCGATGTGCAAGTCACGGACAGCAAAGGGCCCTTCAGGCTTCTGTTGCAAGATGCCAAGGGTGTCAAGGTCTATGCTTACGACCTGAAGAGTATCGCAGGTATCAACATGGGCATGAGCATGGGCATCAAGGTGCTGTTGAGAAACTGCGATCTGCGGAGGGGCGTTGTGATGCTAGAGCCGGGCGGAGTGCAAATCCTGGGCGGCAAGATTGAGACGTTGGACAAGAGCTGGAGGGAGGGGTGGAAAGAGAGACTCATTGCTGCTGCGAATTCGGGCCGACAGATGGAGCGGCCTGATGCGTCTGGTTGACACCCACCCCCTCCGCCGTTCGGAGCTGGGGAAGCGTAATGCATCCATGTCAGGTATAGGTATATGCTTTCTTTAGTCCTTCAATGGTTCACGTACTAAGGCAATGAAGCTCGCCCTGACAAGGAAACGCCTACCGAAGCCTCTTACGCAACCCCCCAACAGGCACAACCGCTCACAATTCACGTTTCCCCGCACCCTGCAAACCACTCGCATTATGGAGGGTCGAATCCGAGAAAATAGTCAACCACCCGATCCGAACATCACAACGAATGAACAAGTACCATTTCAGACCTTCAAGAGAGGTTCAAGTGTAGACAGCCACTTCGTTGAGATACATGATTCGCGGCCGGTGATGGTCTAAGCAGATTCCTCGGGCTTTGATACATATACCTTTTTCTTTTCCTTCAAACCAAACTCACTGTCAAGATCTGTTCGCAATGCAACGTGTGTCTGGAAAAACACAGCAAGAAACCCAACAAGCGCAAATGCGATCGCAGCCTGCCACATGGCCTTTAAGGTGTCGGTATACACACCAGTAATTTCATGCTGAATCGTAGCGGGCAGCGTCGTCCGATATGTACCGCTGGCAAAGTGATATGCCATTCCGTTCTTCATCTGGGATTGCGTAGCCGCGTTGCTAATCGCATGGTCATTTTTGTTCCATTCTGCGTTGAAGATGATGCCAGGAATGGTTATACCCCATACAAAACCAAAACTGCGAAGGAATGAATACATGCCGACGGAGGTGGCAACTTCAGACTCGGGAAGAGAAGCCTGAATAGCAGGTAGTATGGTAGGAATGACGAGCCCCTGCCCAATCGCCTCAACGGCCTGAAAAGCTACCCAAACAACCGTCTTTGTATATCTGTCTTGGAGCGTAAATAGCCCGAGTCCGATAGTAATGAGCGCAAATCCAGTTGCATGAATTGGTCGGTAGACTCCGGTTTTGCTCATCACAACTCCAGCAATGGATGCAAACGGAATTAAGAATGCTTCGAAAGGGAGGAAATTAATCCCGTTTCTGAGAGGGCTTGCGCCGCGAACACCCTGAAAATAGATAGGTATAAAGAAGGCCACCCATTGAAGCAGAATGCTGGAGACAAACACTAGGAAAAACCCAGTAACCGACGTCCGATTTGCATATAATTGACGAGGTACAATTGGCTCCGTACACCAGGAGGATCTCCATTCGAATATTGTAAACGATGCCCAGCCAAAGACACCTAAAACGAGTGGGAGAAAGATGTGCCAGCTTGACCATTTGTACACAGATCCTCCCATGATAAGGCCCAGTAGGATTGAGCATGTAGAAGTGATGAATAACATGCTTCCGATCCAATCGATTCGTGAGAGTGCGCTTTTCCATGTGGGCTCCTTTGTGTACTGAAGTCGAAGACAAAAGGTCATAATTGCCAGAACCAATGCAGAGATGGGGATGTTGAGGTAGAATATCCATCTCCAATGTCCAGAATCGGCCAGGGCTCCTCCGATAATAGGACCAATAATCGCGCCAATTGCCGATGTGGACATAACGATTCCAAGATATTTTCCTCGTTCTCGCATCGGTACGATGTCGCATATGATCAGCTCAATAAGGAGCATAATCCCTCCTGAACCGAGACCTTGAACAGTACGACCTGCAATGAGCATGGATCCTGAGTCCGCGCCACCAGCTATTCCGCTACCTAGAGTAAAGATAGCAATAGATGAAAGCATGGGCGTTCGTCGTCCGAAGATGTTGCATAGTTGAGCGATTGGGGGTTGAATAACAGTTTGGGCGAGTACGAACGAATTCGCAATCCAGACGTACTGATCCGAGCCTTGGATTTCATTCGTAATTTGAGGTAATGCAATTGCGATGATGGTCCCATCCACGTTGCAGACGAAAACAATGAGGCAGAGGGAAAGGAGAATAACAATGAATCTCCAGTTCTTGGTCGTTTTATCGAGCGGAATTTCTGTGTCCTCGTGCGCTACAAGGCCATCAAGGTGCACGGATTTGGCCTCTTTTCCGGTGATATCTGGCAGCATTTTATGGCATGTAGAGGGGGAATAGTAGCGGGGGAGGTTGTTGTCAACTTCGAAGGGGCATTAGGATTGCTCTAGAAGGGCATCTCTGCCCAAAATACGGCACAGTCCTTTGTTTCTCGCCACACGTCTGTAATCTAACTGCAGATTTCGGTTTCTGCAAGAGATAAAGACCTAAGCATCCCAACAAAACATTTGACGAACTGCCGAAAATTCCGGTCAGCCCTGTGCGCAGTATTGATTTGGATGTGTGTTATTGCTGGGGTGAAGTGGCACAGTCAAGAGAAGGACAAGGACACGAATGCATTGAGTGGAAAGAGGACCGATCTTATCTGAAATCCATCAAGGGGTTAGCAATAGAAGACATGCTACTTGAGAAACTTCGAGGCGTATAAGTTGCCGATATACGTACTGTTCATATTTTCTGCAATGAGTTCCAAGAATCTTCGTAGCAATTGCAATCAAGTGTTTTGAAGTCGTCACAGTCAATGCAGCTTCATTATGCATCAGTATCCAAACATCCTTGTCCCTGTGCGGCGCTTATCCCCCTACATTGCACTTGGAGTGTGAAAAGAGTGGACCGCAAATTTCTTTTACATTGCAAAGATGAATTTGTATTCATCTGTTACCAATCTTGAACCTCATTTTTTCATGTCCCTAGGATCGCCTAGTGGATATCCTCTGCAGCCATTGCAAACAACAACTCCGGATTAGTTAAGCCCAATTCCCATCTGTGACTTCCTTTGTAGATTTCACGTTCGTGAATGTCTACCTCCAGCGTAGCATCTGCATCCACAATCTGCGCCCATAACTTGACATTTCGAACATCCGAGTGGGGCCACAATCCACCGACGGGGACTATATCGAACCTGGAAATGAAAATACTTGCCAAAGCCATCACTTCAACAGTCGCAAAGTGACGTCCTGGACAAAGTGTGCTCCCGCCTCCAAAGGCTCTAAATGCCACCGGATTGGGTATCTTCTTATTGGTACCCTTCAAGAAGCGACAATGGTCAAAGGAGGAACAATCATCACCCCATATCGCAGGTTCTGAATGGAGAAGATCCGCCGATATCATTGTCATGGCACCCTTTTTCAGTAGATACCTCCTATCCAGCAGGGTGTCCTCCATAACCTCCCGAACGGACAGACCAACGCTTCGGTGTCTGAGAACTTCTTGAAAAGTTGAAGCAATCTTGGGGCAGCTTTTCTTGATAGTAGCCATATCGATATAATGAATAGTAGTGCCATCAGGTTTTTTCGTCGTCCTTGTAGCCCCTAGAAGCTCTTTTCTGCAATCCTCGAGGACTTTGGGATTCGAGAACACGTAGTAAATCATCCAGAAAGCGGCCGGGTAGGTATTTACCAATATAGCAATGGCACCCCCTACTTCAAATTTCGCAATGTCTTCAACAGAAACTCCGAATCGGCGACTATGATCAAACCTGCCTTGAACCAAAGATGATCCGAGACGATGCTGATCATTCTTGAAGTAGTCGTTGAACGCTTTTACTACCGTCGCTCTGGCGTTGATAGCAGTGCGGGCAGTAATCGATGGAAACACGTTGATCAAGACCGAAAGCGTATTCCTCTCGAAGGTCCTAGAGTGATGTCAGTGGCAGCAAGTATATTGGTTGGTCCAGGAAAGCGCTTACCAAAATGCATTCTCCACACTCGTATCGAGAAACGGGTTTCTAGGTCCATAAACTGAGTTAGTAGTAGCCAATGTGAGATGATGCCTCAGCCAGCTGGAAAGGTTAACGCGTGCAGACTGCTTGGGTAATTTGTTCACGGTCGTTGTGAGATTGTCCAGCATGATTTGATTCATGGCATCCAGCGCTGGGCCTGGCGATAAAGGAGGAAGCATGGACTTGAAGAATGTGCTGACATAGGATCCACTCCCCAGTAAATCGGTGTTGATAATTTTATTTGCCTCCTCGCTACATCCGCAAATTCGTTGGGTGAATTTCACAACCAGAGGCCCAAATGCTAATGGTTTGACAAGACGTTGAACGGGGCCAATAAGTTGTGGTGAGGATATGACGTAAATCTTGGATCCGGGCATGTCAATTCCAAAGACAGGTGACTTTGTGCGACCTCTAAACGGAGTAAGCATACATAAGAAGAGTATGTTCATAAGGGCATAACAGCATACCTCAATAAACTGTAGTAATAGATCTGGTGGCGAAACATTCCGATGAGGTGGCCAATGATTGGAATGGAACTCGTCACGGTCGGTGGTTCTCTCATGTCTTTGTTGGGTCGAAAGAAACGGACAACGGCAAACAAAAGCAGGACCACGCCACCAACAAGGCCAGCAAGAGAGATCTTGCCCATTTTTGAGTGAAATTGAAAACGGTATTATAGATGGTAAAAGATGTGGGTTGTCTTGTGCACACAAGATTCCTCAAGTTGAACACTGAAGTTCAGTACTGCTTGCTTTTGTTGTGTTGGTAGCCAGCGGCAGGTTACATAATTTTTATCACATATTGCGCATTGACGGGTCAAAACGAGGCGCCGATGTGCGGTTCATACAGAGTTCATATTTCAAACTCCTGCAATATAAGCACCGGGCGGTCTGCTGCATCCTGGTCCCTTTGCATTGGCACTGACCGCTTCTGACTCGGCTATATAATCCAAATTGCGGCGAAGACTTCATTATGAACCACGCCGCATGTACACAGAATTCAATAATTCCAAAAATTATATTTGGGGTTAGATTTAGATTGGATAATGCTTAGGCCATGTTTTGTTCACACATGGCGTATGCCGCCGATCTAAAAGGTCTAGACCTCGGCATATTGTGGCACTCAGCATAGCGTTGAGCTATATATAGGTAGATGTGTAGTTTCAAACAGCATTAAAACGCGTATATCAAGAAACTGCAAAGAGAAGGTCATGATTCCTATGCATGGGGGTGGCTTCCTGTCACTTCGAGCTACAATATGGAAATATGAACAATCTCATTCGCGAGACTAACGTTCCCAAAAACTTGCATTTAAAATGCTATCCCGATGAGCTGCCTTGAATTCAGCGGAAGGCCGTATCGATAGTCTCACGTCGAGTAATGCGGGTGTAAAACTCGTGGATATAAGTTACACGTAGAGTCATTTTTCTCCATGGTCGTTGTTCCAGCAACATAGGGAAGCTTGTGCGTCGAATTTTATCTCGAAGACAATCTTGGATAACTCTATGTGAGAAATATTAGCACCTATACAGCGGGAAGAGCCACTCCCAAAGACAAGATCCATAGTTTGCAGCATTTTTCTCGTTTGGTAATCGTTGTGTAACCTACCGATTGGGCAAGAAAACTTCTGGATCATCACCGAATATCAGACTGAGTTGCGTTGCTACTACATTCGAACTAACGTAGGTGCCGCCGCAATGTTCTGGTTAACCACGGTTTCGATCTTTTCGCTTCCGTGCCTCAATAACTTTCTGTGTTAACTTAGTGATGATTAACCTATGCACTACAACTCACAGCCGTGTGGAAGATTTTTCTGATTTTGGATTCTCTCTATGGATTCCTTCCGAGACAAGATTTCCCTCGTCGGCGTCAGTAGGGAGTGAATCAAATCAAGGTCTCGAACGACAATACGGTGAGCTTACATATCAGGACAAAACAGATCACGGCTAACATGAATAGTTCCTTTGGTACGAATTGGGGCCAATGCTTGGAACATGGTTTTCTTCGACGGCCACTACGGCGGGCTAGTCATAGCCAGGGTGAGTTAGATGCACACTACTACTGTGAGCATCTGATACGTTTGATATTTGAAACCCGATTTATGTTGTTTCTATATCACGTGGTTGATGCCAAGTCCCGACACGGGCCTTGGTGCCTCAGGGCAGAACTTCCTCGTCCTTCTCCTCCACCTTGCCCATCTCTCCTCAGCCATCATCAACAGCCTCATTGTACGCTCAATAGGCTAATATGGCTCGATTTCTATCCCCACCCACCATCAACAAGTTCGACACGAACCCAAACCACTTGCGTTGTTTTTTGCATTTATTTTGATTCTTTGCTTTTCTGTATATAGTCCGAAGCCGGGTGGCCAGCTCCCACTCAGAGTACTACGTACTACGTACTCTCCAATATCTGTAGGCCCCTGAGTACCCTCGGAGGGTATCTCATCGCTCGCACGTGACTGGGCCATGAGAGTTCTCACACGAGACTCAACTACGGGAGCTGCCCCTGAGCTTACGCCCCCAAATCAAGCGTTACAAACAAGATAAACACCCACTTCCATGATGATGATGCGTGAGAGATAGATCTAGTCCCAAAGCACCGCTTACGACAAGATATTCCGCGTAGGTGCAGATGAACAATCGCTCAATAACGGAAAGGTATGCGTACTTATCGTCTTGTAATCTCCGAGTTCAATGCTGCGAGGAATAGGCATTGAAAAGATGAGGCATCGCGGAAGATAGATTGGCAGAAACCACTAACCTAAAAGTTGACGAGCCCGGCGACTTTAAGGTACCAGCCCGCCTTTCTCCGCCCCGCTCTGTCTGTGCAGCACCCGTTCTAACTTTCCATCTCTATAGAGTCACCACCACATGGTGGCGCGCGTCGCCGCGGCTCTCTCTCAAAGATGGCTGACGCCCTTAAAAAGCCTTTCCATCATGAGAAGGAAAAACAAGAGGTCCCGCCCGCCCTTCAAGACGCCATTGACAAGATGGAGGCTCGGAAACGCGCCACCGATCAAAGGAGGGAAGATGAGGGTAAGGATATAAGTGTCTTGGGTGGGGAGATGTAAGGGTTTTCTGATGGGGGGCAATGATCATTTGGCAGCTGCGTTGTTCTAGGAGGGATCAGGTCAGAGCAGCTTATAAGCTGTTTGACCTTGGATCGGCTAATCAATTACACAAGGACAAGCTTAAACTATTACAGAAGAGGACTGATCTCGCGTCAAATCCTTCGAAGGGCTAAGTGCTGCTTCTGGGGTCCGGTGACGATGCGCGCTAACAATTCGCAATGGCATAATGCGACTTGGAGAAGAATCTGTAAATCTCTGTGTCATATTTAGCGTTCATTCTCGATAATCTGTTATTGTTTCCGATATCATCACTATAACGCATATTTCGCGCCCATTTATACACCGTGTAGAAAACACGCTTGAATGGACTTCCGATTATGTCGAAGAATTTATTAGATATACGATTGATATTCATCGTTCCCAATAGTCGGTCCGACTGTTAGTTACTGTTACTAACAGTCGGATTCCTGGGCAGTCGGTCAGTAAGGGGACCCCCCTCCGTAACCAACTGATGGATGAGGCTGTAGTTACTGCAGTAACTGCCCTATACAGACTTTTTATTAGTGTTGAGGCTGGAGATGAGACCTGCCAAGGGCGCCGGTGATAAGCTGTGGAGATTTGATGCCGGATTCGTCAAATCTCCATAATAAACTCAACTCTCTCCCCTAGTCACAGCCCGACACCCTTCAATATAAGGTCCTTCTTGACGTCCCAGAATCATATGCCTCGCCACCCAACGTCGTCATCATCGTCGTCGTCAGCCGGCCCTAGTACTCAAGCCTCAACCACCCACTTTGCGTCGTCCCGCCGTTTTAAGAAGGCAAGGGCGACCTCACCAACGCCCTCTATATCCTCCTCCATTGTTTCATCAGGCCCAACGCCCTCAACGCCTAAGGCTCTAGCTAAGTTACTCTCAAAAGCCTTCCCCCGCAAAGTGGGCCAGAACAACAGTGTTAAGTTCCTAGTAGACTAGGGCAATATACACTACGCTAGCAAGCTCCTGCTCACATTACAGGTAGGATATTAGGTGCGGGACCTGCGCCAGGTCTCTGGCAAGGCCAAGGCGTCAAATATTTGGCGTTACAGCGCAGACCTAGTTTATATTAACGCTGTTAGCAAGCGCACAAGGCTCTAGCTCTGTAAGACCTACCACCTAAAGGGGTTAACAACAGCTTGCAAAGCTGTCAATTCCACTGCGCACATCACCACCCATCTCTAGAAGGAGCACTCTATTAGTGTTGTAAATAGCCAGCTGTTCCCAACAGGACAACTAGGGCCACTAGATCTATAGGCAGCGTCGCAAGCAGCAGGTAGTGCTTTTAGGGGGAGCCATACGCTATAGCAGGAGACGTTGTTGTTAAGAGCGTATGTGGACTAGGTTATACTTCAAGACGTAAGTTTCAACTCAGCCACCTTAGCTAAAGTCTAGAGTCTTATTGCGTGGAATTGACTTGATCTTCTTAAAGCTCTACTATTATCAACAACCACCCTTTCTAGCTATGTAGTAGATAGTTTAAAAGCGCGCAAAGCAGAGATTTAATTGATACTAAATTTAGCTGTTAGCAAGGTAGCGTTGAGCATAGATGTATAGACTTCACCTAACCACTTTTTATTTCTAGCAGTAGTTGCTTACTTTGTTAGTATGCTAAGCTCTTGCGCGTTGTCCCTGTAAATTACTGTAAACTAACAACTTATAGATCTTAACAACCAACCCTAGGATTTGCTTATTAGCTTCAAGAACCTCCTTAGGGACCATACAGGCGCTAATTAGGCTATTGTCACGAGAGGCTATCGGTAGCAGAGGATAAAGGTTCAATTAAATATCGGATACTACGGATACAATCTCAGGTGCGATAAATTATCATACAAGACGTTGCGTAAGGAGCTCGACCAGAGGTCCTTCAAGGTTCAATAAATACTCAGTCTAGTTCGTGCGTCAGGGGTCTAGTTCGTGCGTGGGCCAAGCCCAGTTGGGACTCAGTTCAGTATTTCAGGTTAGATTGGGTTGGCTAGTTGCCAACCTCATTAAACTGTGAGTTGCAGTACAGTGCCAACAGTCGTCACTGTTGGTGTACTGTAAGTCAGAATGGGATGATGTGCGCAACAGGTATTAGTCAGTATTGTGCGCGAGTTTGGGTGTGTGAAGTACTGTGCTGCGGAGTACAGTACTTGTCAGGACTGTTGTTTAGGACTGTTGTTTGGGACTGTCGTTTAGTATCGTTCAGGACTGTTGTTTAGAATTGGTGTCGCAGTAGTTACTGTGACAGTACCCCCCTCTTAGATTCAAGCAAATTGTGAGGGTGGTTCAGGGCAGGTTCAAGGCAGGTTCAGGTATGCTTAGGTATTTCTTGTAGAACAGTAAGACAGCCTTAGTGTCTTTCATCTCTGTTGCAGGTTCCCAGCTCAGTTTATTATATCCAGTCCATCAGACTAGGTATTCATGGTATTGGCGTCAACAGTTGTAGCGGAGTTCCTCAACGCTGTTGACAGTCCATTCAGTTTCACCTTCAACCTCTATGGGTTCAAGTGGTGGGTTTTGTTGGCTAGGCAGGTAATCAGATTCAGGTGCCGCAGGTTGGAGTAATAACACATAAAAGACAGGGTGTATTTTCATAGTTTTAGGTAGTTTAAGGCAGTAGGCGTGCGAGCCAACTGGCCTCAAGATTAGGTATAGGCCAAGGTTCTTCTAGTCTAATTTCTTTGACTTGCGCTTAGTTTAGATGTTTTAGGCGTTTAGCCAGACTTTATTACCCACCTTATAGTTAGGTGCAGGTAATTAGTTTTAGTTTGCATACTCTTGTTAATATGCTTGTGCCCACAGGAGTTCCTCTCACACAAATTCCTAGAGCTCCTTTATATTGTCAACAAAGTAGTTCACGGCTTCCACTTGGGTAGCTTAGAAGCAATGCTTATCAATCTTAGAGGAAGGCTTAAATCCTATTTGTGGGTGCTGTCCGTATGTGGCCAGGAACAGCAATACTTGTGTTAATTTAGAAGTTGTGTTGTTGGCTTCAAATTCTGCGGCAGGTAGCCATCTTACCCAGTCGTCTTGTCTGTAGTTCATAAACACACGTAGGACTTGTTCTATCACTGCGTTAGCGTTCTTAGTCTGTCTATTAGTCTCAGGATAGAAAGCAGATGACAATAGGGGATTAATTTAGAGTAGCCAATAGAGTTTAGTCCAGAATGCAGAGACAAACTGCGTCCCTCTGTCTAAGATAATCATGTTGGGAAGGCCATGTAGTTTCCACACGTGTTGGTAGAACAGGTTAGCTACGTTAGGAGCTTGGATACTAGCACACAGAATCAGGTGTCAATACTTAGTTAAGCAATCAACCACCACTATAATGTTTGTGCAGCCTTTAGATTTAGGTAGTTTAGTAACAAAGTCAACAGAGATGTGTCGCCATCTTAGTTCAGGCACTAGTAGCGGTTTCAGCAGGCCATGTTGTTTCTCGCGGGAGGCTTTCAACCATCAGCATGTGTGGCAACACAATACGTATTGTCTAATTGTCTTAAACATGCCATGCTAGTAGTATTCTCTTTGCAGGATATCTAGGGTCTTGCCGCAACCTAAGTAGCCCCCCGCAGGCGAGTTGTAGGCCAGTCGCAACAGCTTCAGCTTCAGTTCATTGTGGTCAGGTATCACAAGTCAGTTCCAGAAATACAACTGTCCTTGATGGTCCTCGCACTTACTAAGGGAGATCTTCTTCAACTGTTGTGTGCCAGAGCGCAGGAGACCCAAAATCTCTAAGATAAACTTGTTGTTCACATATTCATCAGCAATAATTTGTTAGATGGATTAGTTAGTCTCCACTAGGTTTAGTTCAGTGTATAGGGGTGCTAAGGAAGCCTTCTTGTCAACCCCCATAGGGTCATTAAACAAGTTAGGGCGGAGCAGTGTTTGCTTGCGGGCTTCTCAGGCTTAATCCTTGCCCAGTTCATCCTGGGATCGTCATGTCAGTGCATCAGGCTTCTCACTGTACTTGCTAGGCCAGTAGGTAATTGTGAAATCAAATCAGGACAGGTATTTAGACCACCGCGCTTGCCAGTGGCTCAGTTGTTTTGTAGTAGTGAAGTACTGCAGGTTCTTATAATTGCTCAGTACTTGTATTAGGAACAAGGCTCCTTCAAGTTTAGGTCGCCATTGTTTAAAGCATTAGATAATTGCCAGTAACTCCTTGTTGTAGATCTTGTAGTTACACTCAGCAGGGTTCATGCGTTTTGAAAAGTACGCGACTGGTCTCAGGATTCCTTTGGCATCTCGCTGTAAGATAATGCCAGTAGTCACGTGGTTAGAAGAGTCAGCCTTAACTACTATTAGTAGATCAGGGTCAAAGTGTTAGAGGATTGGAGCAGATACAAACGCGTTCTTTAGGTTGTCAAAGGCATGTTGACAGGTTAGATTGAAACAGAACAGGATTTCCTTTTAGGTAAGAGCAATTAGAGGAGCAACAATCCCAGAGAAATTGTCAATAAATCTCCTGTAGAAGTTGGCAAATCCTATAAAGGCTCTAACGTCTTAGACGTTCTTTAGGTACTCCCACTCAACAATAGCTTGTACCTTCTTTGGGTCTATCTTAATGCTGTTAGTTAATATCACATATCTAAGGTAGGTGACTTTAGTTTTATAGAACTCACACTTGTTAATGTTAAGTTGTATACTATGTTCCTCAAGGGCTGTGAGGACAAGTCAGACGTGTTTCTTATATTTCTTCAGAGAGTTACTGTAGATTAGGATGTCATCAATGTACATAGTACAGAAGATGTCAAGATAAGGACGCAGGACATTATTCACAAAGTGCTGGAACATGCTTAGAGCATTAGCTAGACTAAAGGGCATAACTAGGTATTCAAACAGGCTGTATTAGGTTCAGAAGGCGGTCAACCATTTATCTCCTTTAGCAATGCGCAGTTTGTTAAAGGCGGCAATAATGTCAAGTTTTGTGTAGTATTTAGCCTTGCTAAGTTGGCTTAGGGTTTCTTGTATTAGTAGGATCAGGTAACAGTTCTTAACAGTTAAAGCATTTAGGGCACAGTAGTTAACGCAGAATTAGAGACTACCTCCAGGTTTCTTCACAAAGATAACAGGTGATGCAACAGGAGAGGAGCTAGCTTGTATAAATCCTTTAGCTAGGTAATTGTCAAGATACTTTTGTAGTACTTTTAGTTTATTCTGTGACATGCCATATAGTAGTCCAAAGCCATGTTCCTTTCCATCCTGCAGGATAATCTTGTAGTTGTATAATCTTCTTAGGGGAATCTTATCAGCTTCCTCACAGGAGAATACATGCAACAGGTTATAGTATTCTGCTGGGACCTTCGTGGCTAGATTAGTGTGCTCCTTAGGAGCCAAGGCTTTATCAATGTCAGCCATAGTGACTGCAAAGATTTTATAATTGCGTTGTTGGGCACTGCAGAGGAACAGGGCAGCTCTAATGCAGTAGATGTCTATTTCTAGGGCAGACGTTAGTTCAGGTTTAGGTTCAGGTTTAGGTTTAGTGTTGCCTCTCTTAGTAACAGGAGGAGAAGCTTCGTGTTCGTGAGTAAGGTTGTCCGCAGACAACTGTTAGTTCATCTTAGCTATTGCATGATAGTGTCAGGTTCAGGTGGTGAGTTTAAGACAACGCTTTAGTTTACAGGTCAGTTTCAGGGGACAGTTGTGGACAGTTGCTAACAGTTCATGTCGTGCTGCACTGTGCGTATTTTGTACTGTGTCACACAGTACGTCTAGGGTCTTAGGTTGGCGTAGACAGTGCGTCTAGCATCAGGGGGCGTTGAACAGGAGTCATCTATTGTTATAGTTAGGGACAACCCTGTGTTTGTACAACTATAGTTGGCCAAGAATTATATCATGTCAGCCAGTAGTTGTAACAAAGAGGCAGATGCGTTCATAGTGGTTTATGTGCTAGAGGGTTATCATCACTGTATCAGTAATTGTACCTCCTTTGAGTTGTTTGCTGTTAAAACTAGTAGGTATTAATAGCTAGGCCAGCAGAGTCAGTCAGAGTTTCAGTTTGCGCGCCAGAGATCTGTTTATGTAGCCGCGACTAGTGGCTCCTAAGTCAACTAAGCAAAACGTGCTATAGGTTACCATGTCTTGTTGGAGGCTAATGGGAATATTAATGTAGTATTTCCATGAGCTTAGTTTAGGAGGTGTGAGCCATAGGTTAGCAGAAATCTAGTAAGGGCGCGGTCCTAGGCAGCGGCTTACGCTCAGGACTTTCCTTTTAGGGACGGGTTGTGCTTGTCGCGAGGACTGCGTGATTATAGCTAACAGTTGGTGACAGTTGACAATGCTGTAGAACTTATAGTAGACAATAAGTTCCATCATGTTTAGGTTAGAGCTAAGGGAGGTCAGCTAGTGCTAGTTGCTCTAGCAGCAGGCATGGGGACAGTGCATTGCAGGGAGATGTGATTCTTTAAGTTACATTTGAAGCAACAACCCTCCTTTATCTGTTTCTGGCGTTCAGCTAATCCTACCAGGGCGTAACCTGCTAGGTCAATTTCCATAGCGTCTAGGTCTCATTTAGCAGCAGCAGCGTAGGTCAATTAAGTTGGTCAGGCAGCAGAATGTTTGTAGGGTTAGCAACGGGGCAGCAGGCAGAGCATGTTGTTGTATTATTTGCTAATAATGTTGGCACAGTCAACAAGTTTTTCAGGGAAGTCTACACTAATAAGGGCTCCTTGGAGGTCCTCGTTCAGTAATTCAAGCAAGCAGTCTAGCAGTGCTGTGTCATTCCATCTAGATTCTTGTCCGTAGCAATAGAACTTGGCAAAGTATAAAGGGAAGCTCTTCTTTCCTTAGTAGAGTCTTGCCAGTTTTCTTTGTGCAGTAGCTTGTTAGTTCAGGTCGCCATACGTAGATCATAACAGGTTCACAAGTTCTTCTACTAATTCTGGGGAGAAGAAATCAACTAGGAGAGCAGCGTTGTCTTAGAGGCGTGTGATTAAGTATTAAAGGCGTTCAAGTTCTGTAGGATATTAGTCAAGGTTTCCGTGTAGCTTGTTTTTAAGTTGAGACAGGAAGGTGGGTAGTTCCTATTATTTGCCAGTAAAGAGAGGGGGATTAGGTAGTTGTTCAGTTCAGCAGGTGGTATTAGTTGGCTTAGTAGTTGGTTGCGTTAGCAAGCTGTTAGGTGTAGATAATAGGGTAACTATAGTAGGGATCTGCGGGTGGGCCAGAGATTCTACAGCTTTTAATCCATCATTTAATTCTGTTACTAGTTGGTCTGTGTTAGACGCATTAGGGGACAGAGTCTTTAACTTAATTGTTTGTATCTCTTTGTGTAGAGACGCAATTTGTTTTTCAAAGGCCTGTTGTTAATTGCTTAAGGCTTCAGCAAAGGAAGTCTGCATAAGCTACATCTGTTCCCAGAAGGTTGCCATTAAGTCTATTAACTAAGGATTCAGTTCAGTTGGCGTTGTCATGTTGGTGAGGGTTTAACGCAACGTAATGTCACGAGAGGCTATTAGTAGCAGAGGATAAAGGTTCAATTAAATATCAGATACTACAGATACAATCTCAGGTGCAATAAATTATCATACAAGACGTTGCGTAAGGAGCTCAACCAGAGGTCCTTCAAGGTTCAATAAATACTCAGTCTGGTTCGTGCGTCAGGGGTCTAGTTTGTGCGCAGGCCAAGCCCAGTTGGGACTCAGTTCAGTATTTCAGGTTAGATCAGGTCAGCTAGTTGCCAACCTCGTTGAACTGTGAGTCGCAGTACAGTGCCGACGGTTGTCACCGTCGGTGTACTGTAAGTCAGAATAGGATGATGTGCGCAACGGGTATTAGTCAGTATTGTGCGCGAGTTCGGGTGTGTGAAGTACTGTGCTGCGGAGTACAGTACTTGTCGGGACCGTCGTTCAGGACCGTCGTTCGGGACCGTCGTTCGGTATCGTTCGGGACCGTTGTTCGGAATTGGTGTCGCGGTGGTTACCGTGACAGCTATTGCTATTCTCTCTGTTATCAACAGCTACAATATTGCCACTAAGTTTAGCTACTTTGTAGGCGACAACACAACAAATAATAACACTAAGCTTATCACAGGCCTCAACCTCCACCCTAACATTTCTATTACCTTTAAACACTGTATACACTGCGCGGGCCATATAATTAACCTTGTTGTTAAGGCCCTAATATATAGCAACAGCGTTAACAAGTTTAAAGAAGAGTTAGCTTAGGCTGCACCCTAGGATCAGTTTCAACTGTACAGAAAGCATAGGGTTGTTAGGAAGCTGCACAACTTTGTTAACGCCATCCTTGCGTCCCACAAACGCCAACAGCTGTTTAAGACTATACAAACTAAGCTAAGCAACAAGGACCCTCTCTAGCAATTTAGCAGTCTCTATTTAATACAGGACAGCAGGATTAGGTGGCACTTAGTGTATCACATGCTCTTACGTTGTTATAAGCTTCAAGACCTAATCTCTAGGTTCACGCGTTAGTAGAGAGCCCTGTTAGACGCCAATAATGTTAACAACAGCAATAAGGTTAATAAGGAGGACTAGGAGGAGCTAGACTACAATCTATTAACTAACGCCCTCTCCAACAACAAGTAGGATAAGGTTAAAGAGCTTGCCAACTTCCTTAAGCCCTTCTATTAGATAACTCTAAGACTTAAGGGCAACGTCAGCACCTCTAGGTACAGGAGTCTCTAGTAGACGCTTATCAACTTGCAACACCTTTGGTAGAGACTCTACAAAGTCAAGGACGCTGTCACCTACAAGTCTAACAAATCCTACATTAAAAGCGCCACTAAGTTTGCCATACAGAAGCTCACATTATATTTTGTTAAGCTTGTAATAGACTAGCCGTCCTTACCTTACTGCGTCACAACAGCTCTCAACCTGCAGCTTTAGCTACTCTAGTTTCAAGGGCAGTAGTTAGCTTACCCAGCTTAGTACAAGAAAGCCAAGAGATCCTTAAAAGACGTCTTTTAACGCTACGTTAATGCAGAGGAGGAGGAGGTAGTTAAGCTTAACGCCTCCGCCCTCTGTTATCGCAAGACTCTAGGTGGCAAATATCACAACAAGGAGTTTAAGGAGACTATAGCTGTCAACCTCCACCTACAGACTAGCTCTTAGGCCTACAAGAAGGCCCAGACGTCAAACAAGCTTACAACATATTTTAACAATATACGTGGAGACCTCCTTGTTGCTCAGGACAAGGACCTAATTTACAGAGACCCTATAACTTAGTGGCATTATGTGGGTAAGAAGCAGTACCCTATTTTGTACAAAGTCACCCTTAATTATTTATCTATACCTGCCACCTCTTGTAAGTGTAAGAGGTGCTTTAGCAAAGCACAGAGGACTATATTAATAGATAGAAACCTCCTTTCACCAGCTACAATTAAGGCATTGCAACTCCAACGCAATTGGATACAAAACAAGGCTGTTAGGAGTAAGCTAAACAAGCTTACATCTCACATCTCCGCCAGAGGGATATTTGAGGATATGGACGACAATTCGGGGTTTACAACTCCAGTTACTCCAGTAACTACCCCCTTCAGTTACGGAGCTATTGAGTAGTAAGCCGTTACGGCAGCCCCCAGTTACGGTACCCTCCCGTCCCCCCATCAGTCGGTTGGTCGGGCGAGACGTTTAGTTACGGCTTCAAATTTATACAAAAGTTACTAGTAACCGACTGTTGGAAACGATGTTGATATTCACTTGATGGAGAAAATATAAAATGCCATGACTGCCTCCTTTCCCGATACTCCCTAAAAACTGACGTAATCTTCCCTTACGCAAACTACTTTTACATTTTGGCGATCACCATGGGTGAGCCACCGCAAGTCGCACTAAAATTCATTGTTATTCAAACATTGACCCGTGGGCGGAGATGCGGGCCCCCTTGAACGGAAGTGGAGATCTATTTCAACGTCGTAGCTTCTACACGAACACTCAGTCTCTACAAGACTATTTATGGCGCACACATACCCTTTGCCCAGGATCTTTCCCATCTCCCACGGTAGAGGAAGTCCTCTAGTATCACCACCCTACCTGCTACTTCTCACATAACTCGCGCCGCCTCGCTTACCCTTTGAGGATGAGAAAATTAGCGTCCAATCCTCGATAAATGAACGTAGCGTTGTGAGGCATGTGGCCAGCATTTGAAGACTTGCTGTAATTAAAGGCTAATAGGTAATAGGTGTCAAGAAGTCTGTTAATTTGTTAGTCAACTGTAGTGGCAAGAGTGAGATTGCACAGACCAGAAACATCGACCTGACGCTGGAATTACCGTATAGCGGTAACTAGTTTATAACAGCGCAAGGCGATAATATTAAAGAAAGCGATACCATCCACCTCTACAGACGCTCTTCAAATCGGATGGTCGGCTTCCATAATTTCACCGCAGAGGTCTTTAGCCATAGGAGATCAAAGGTCCCTTTATATATGGATCGTGTAGTTCTCTTTTTTCCACAAGTGTAGCTGCGTTTTGAGAACTTAACAAAGCAAGTAGTTAGCGAACGACTGCCGGCCCACAAAATGCCAGGAGCTGGAGAGCCAGCGCTAGATGCAGTGGTGATGAGTTAGGGGATCAAGATTGTAACTTTGCCTTGCTGACAGACGGAAAAGATCAAGGCAGATGGAGCGACGTATGGAATTTAGGATGCAAGCTTCATGGTTGGAAGTGTCACGACGAGAGGAAGCAGTCAATCGTCTGATGGGTAAAATGTATATAAGCCGGAGCGATCTGACTGCTCGCATGATGAATATATATACTCATGAAGGGGAGTTAGCTAGAATAGGACATATGGTAGAACACGTGCGACACGTGACAGGAAGGGGTGATGGGGATGATCATTTGCCGAGGACTGCAAAGCTGGCATCTATGACACATACTGAGTGGAGTTCCGTCCGTCAACTACGCATTCAGACAAATCTGTCCCTCACGCAGACAATGGCATCCTGATCATGTGCAAGACCCATAATGCCTAAGCATGGCTTGCTCTCATCCATCCGCGGGAACTCTTGATCTGGATCACTCAACATAATCCGAAATCGCCCCAGAAGAAGTACAACAAGGGTCGTGATCTCCTGTTGTGCGATAAACCGGCCAGGACAGAACGTTACACCTCCCCCGAAAGGTCTGAAGCTCGAATCCTTGGCCAATGTTGGATTTTGCAGGAACCTATTGGAGTTAAACACATCGGCATCAGAGCCAAAAACCTGTTCGTCGAGAAGCATTTGCCGAAACGGGATAATGAGCCGCGAACCTTTTTGCAACCTAGCATTTCCAATTACGCAGTCTTCGAGAACATCGCGGACAGAGATCGAAGAAGCGGTCGTGCGTAGAGTCTCGTAGTACACCGCGTTTAGCAACGGCAGCGAATCTAATCTAACTTGTAGATTGCTAGGCGAAAGGTCTGTGGACAAGTGTGGAGCTATCTCCTCTTCGACTTTTCGTCTGAGCGTAGAATCATGCAGTATGCGAGCGATCATCCAGAAGGCCACTTTCCACGCATTAGTATTAGTTCTGCAAAACATCAGTAAGACAACCGGAACATCAGGAGCCCAGTATGATATTACACCCAATAAAGTAGCATCATGGATGCGCTAATATCCATCGACGTAGCGCCGAGGCTCCGCATCTCGGCCTCCAGGGCCGTGACCATCCAGCATGCATCTGCACGCTCGCTTATCGGTAGTTCGAAGTACCGGAGAAGTCCATCTTGGGTGACGCTCTTCGCTTGCAGCATGTCGCGAGCGAATAGAGAAGGGACTTGATAAGTGAATTTCCAGCTATCTTGGTCGAACATGGCAAGAGCTTTGACAATATTTGGCTCCACTTGCTGAAGCGCTTCGCCGAAGAGAGCCCGCGTGTTACTTTCAGTCAAAGTGTGGCGCACCCAATGTGAAAGAGAGATAATCTTCTCTGAACCTCGGGCAACCTGTATCACCTCTCCGGGAATGGATTCCCATTGGAGTAGGTGATGTATTCTACCTAGCAACGAGGCCTGGAGCGCGTTCATGTGAGGGCCTGGAAGGAATTGTGCCGCCGAAAGTGCTCCGCCTGGGTGCGAGGATGTTTTTTCGTGTGCGCGCCATGCGGCATCAATTGTTTTTGAGGACATGCCAAAGCGAGCACTCATATCCTTCAGATATGAGTCAAAACTCAGCTGCGACACGTTCTTAAAGGCGGAAGTGGTGTCCTTCGCAGATGTGATGATGTACACATTTTGCCCGCCAAGAACAAGTGCAAATGGCTGACGGGTGTTCTGAAAGAAGAGCCTACATTATTTCCGTCAAGCTGAATAGGAGGACTTCGAGAGGCGTTATGACGAACCTTGCTCGCGTGATGGTGCCGTTGCTATCAAGCAGGAAGCTTCCGATGTGTCCAAACCCTGTAGTCTTGTGTGAGGACATTTCTTTAAGCGTGGTATGAAACTGACATGGAATCCAGTATGGGTATGTCAATGGTTGCTCTGAATGCCAGTAGGGTCTGAGGGTGAAGGCCCACATTCGCCATGCGAGGACAGTGAGAACTACGATGGAGGCTGTGAACCCTACAGGCCCCGACAAGTAAGTATCTTGGAGGGAGGAGAGGAAAACGCGAGAAAACGTCATGATGTGATGACGTGCGCTACGGACCTAGGTGAGATGATAGAGTGAAGGCATTAAGCGAAGGAGGTTGTGAGGTTGAGCACTAAGCCGCCCCACCAACCTATTGCGCACCCCACCTATTGCGCACGCGCCCGAAGAGGTAACCTCGTCATCAAAATTGTATCTTGTATAACAATTTTTCATGTTTTAACTTCCAAAACTATCCAAAAATGAAGCTAGACAGTCTACCGAGCCATCCTGATGATTTTCCTCGTCGCCCGCCTCGTCCACGGCCTCTGGTAGACCTCGTCGTCGCTCCGCGCCCTTGGCGAAGCCCACCCCTTGCTAGAGCCTTTTGTGACCGCTCCTGTGCAACCTTGATATCGTCAAGCCCTGCAAAGCTGACGTTGAGGTCTACTTTGACCTTCGTGCGTTTATTAGGCTTGAGATCCTCAACCTAAGCCTCAAGTTTTGCAATGCGCGCCTCAGCTGAAGCCAACTTGGTTGATTGCTGCGACTAACCCTTCACTAGCACCTTCTGTACTTGCTGTTGCACCCTAGATCCTTGCCCATCTGTCAGATTTGCCAATAGATAGGGTATCTCTTAAGGTTTAGATGGTGTACGAACTATAGGTGATTGTTTGCGCTTCCTAGGTGGGCTTGGAGTTGTTAGAGGTAATATAGCTCTCTTATTGCATGGTAGTTGTGAAGAATCAAGGACCTTTCTAGGGTTGTATGGGTGTATACCAGCTGTACAGAATCCTGTTGTGATATAATTGGCTGTGACACAGTCTTGAGAGTCTGCGTATAGTATAAGGAAGCAACTGCGCTTAACTAGTGCTGCATTAGATAGGGCTAACAGCTTATCTAGCTCTCAACAGTAGTTCTGCTTTAGTAGGCCAAAGAATAATAGGTTAAGAGGCTAAAGTAGGTGTGAAGTGTGAGGAGGCAAGTATATAACAAAGATCTAATTAGTTTTGGCTATCTACATAAAGTCTGTTGTTGCATGCAAGCCATGGCCATTGCAGATGAGAAGCCGCCAGTTAGATAAGTTGTTAGGCGTACTTTCTGGCAGAAATTTAGCCTCTAGCTACTGCAGACTAATATTATTTAATGTCCAGCCATTTTTAGACACTGTATAGTGCCAATTAGGCGCGTTGTCAACAGGAAACCAAGTACTGTGAAGCCCTGCACCCTTAAATATAATAAGAGGCTTAATTAAGCAGCCCTTAGCGCTAGCGCATTCTAGAATTGATACCTAATTAGTTGTTCTAGGCTCTTTTACGTACGTGCGCTTGGATCCTGACTTTGTTACAGGTCCTAGTACCCTCCTATTGCTACGGCTGCCTTGCCAAAGGCCGTGTTTATCTATATTCTAGATATTGGATGGCTTGATATGGTGTTTGCTAACAACAGCCTTTAATAGGGTGAAGAACCCCTCAAGAGTTAACTTTTCTGACCTATTGACGCGTTCTTTATCAAGCAATCAACCAATTAAGGTGGTGATAATCAGATTACGAGCTTTAAAGCCGTTGACCCAGTTCTTGCCCACAGGAACGTTGTCGCTGTTGGCGCGTGCGATGCAGTTGGCTATTTTGCGTACCATAGCATGGCTTAGAGCACGCCAAAGGCTATGTTCCTTGAGTATCCAATCAACGAGCCACTTCTCCTGATCTGGAGAGAGCTTCTGACGTGGTAACTGTGCGGATACCGCGTTGGTGCGGCCATTGAGGCGGGCTCGAAGTGTGGAGGGTGGGATCGCGTAGTCTGAGGCTATGGACCGTACCGAGGCGCCTTGTAGCACCTCAGCGTCATATATCGCGTGCTTGAGATCATGAGGGGTGTATTGAGGCTTCATAACTACAATTATACGTGATAATGATATGTGGTTGTGGAGATATTGCAATTGGTAGATTTCTATGTACGCGAACGCGTCGCGCGCAATAGGTGGGGTGCGCAATAGGTTGGTGGGGCGGCTTAGCGCCTAATTAACGCACTAGCGCACTGTCGCCCACCAACTGAGTAGGTTTCAGCAGAGTCAGCCACACGGCACCAGAGTGGGCGCAAGTGTTCTATGTCTCACAGTGGGGGTAACTAAAGAGGTGGTATTGCCATTCTGGATCGATCTAATTACCGTTGGCAACATCATAAATCTCGGTCACTGTGCCACAAATTGTGGTTGGTTGGATTCATTGGCACTGCACACCCAAAATTCTGCACACACCCGACAGGTCCTTGAGAGGTGATTAATGACCTCCGAAGAGAGTTCGACATCATAAATTGTCTGCTCGAAATCAAGTTCGCTTATTCAACCAATTCTCCTTCCGAATTCAAACACCACGAGGAGTCGATGTTACCGGATATTGGACCAATTCAATGGCCTGGAGTATGTTAAGTGAATTCTCACATGCTTTTCAAGTATTTCTCACCTCACTGTTCGCAGATGGTCGCGATATGCTCTCACGCTCGTTCAGTGCCCGTGTGGAAATCGCACCTTCATTTTGCTGTCTCACAAACTCATGATAGTGTTCTTGCGGGTCGCCGATTGACGCTAAAGTTGTCTGACCAGGCTCCCGCTTGTGCCGCCGAATGAATCGTCGTAAGTTGACCAGCGTAACACGCGTGTTATGGTTCTCTTGATCCAACTGCTGGTTCGCTGGACCTGAAGTCCCCGAGGTCCCAAAACTCTTGGCAATGTATCCCAGACCAAGCTTTTTCAAGAGGCGGTCGAGGAACGACGAGGATTGTGACCGCTCTTCTTCTGATGAAGTTCGCGGGCTCTTAAAGACTGAACGAAATGCAGAGATGGTTCCCATGAGCACGCCAACCCCCGCTTCGACGTGCAGGAGAATGTGGGCCCATGCAAAACTGACCTCCCGCCTTTCTTGTATGTTTGTGTACCAGCCACCAGCTATCCTAACTATACTTATAACGACCATGGCAATAGAAAGGCAGAGAAATGTTCCGATGCGAAGTTTTTGCCCAAGTTGCATAGAACGAGCAACTCTCAGGAGCATAAGGGGGATACTGACAACTGAGAAGCTTAGCCAAAACAGATTTAACAAGACACAGGGCCACTCACTAATGACGTCGGTAGCGATATCTAAGAGGAAAACCATGAGAGTCATTCCCAGGTACAGGTGATAATCCGCGATGATAGCGCATCTGACTACTCAACTCAGGTCTGAAAGTTCAAAGGGATGGACTTGCTACTTACAAGACTGCATACCGAAATAAGGACAGAGAATAAATGGCTCACAGACAATGAGGATCCAGGAAATTATCGTAAGACCTACCCCAAACCAGTAGTAATATTCTATGCCTCGGGACAAATTTCTAGTTAATGGCCGGAAGATGACCAGAAATGAGGCCTTGATCGAGAAGACCGCTGTCCATCCAAGGCTGTTGTAGATATTGAGCCATTCAGTCGAGTGCGTGAGGGAGAGAAGTTCCTTGGCAGTTGGGAGAATTGGTGGGTTGGACTTTGCAGCCTCCAGAATATACAACTTGCCCGTGTAGTGATGGAGGCAACCAGTTTCTGCGATCAAGCATGCTGTTGCAAAAATAATGAAGAAGTCGTCGTAAAACAGCTTCTGTTGGCTCTTAATTCGAAAAACTGTCCGAATGATGCAAGCCGTAACCCCAAGAGCCGCAAATCAGAACCTGCAGTTCTTGCTGTCAGCTAGGTGCTTTGAGCAAAAGGTAATATGCAACCTTGAATGTAGACTTGTTGATTTTACCCGCATGATCAACCTTCCACTCTCTTGTGGAGTTATTTGGGCTTGCTATTATCGGGGGCAGGACCATCTTTCATTTTGACGAGATAGCTTGATCGTGACCGCATATCTAACCTCCGGCAAGGGCTATATGCTTGAATACTATCCGTGAGAGTCATCGAGGCAGCGAAGTAGTTCGCCCCATCAATAATACCTAGGGTGACACGACAGAAAACAATAAGGGGAAGGGGACCATGCATGTCAGCACCAATGAGCATGGATAGCTAAAGCGCATGTGCCATTTCGCGTTCTGCAACAACCAAGATCAGCGCCTTTAACCACTCAAATTAATCCCTATTTCTTCATGGAGTGTAGTGCGTGCAGCATCCTACTTTTCATATCGGCATTTGATCGACTTCGCTGAATTTGAAGAAAACCTCATGTCCCCGTGAATGAGGGTAAATTGCTGTACTCGTCGATATAATATATGAATGCTGATCATGGGTTTGAATTATAGCACATCTGAACAGGAGAAAGAGGAGATGGGATCTGGCGTTGAATGATCACATCACCACCCGCCCCTCAATAACTTAGCCGCAGGAGATCTTATCAACCAACAGTGTCCAACGCTCTTTCTTCTCAATTTATCCTTACAGGCTCTCCACATAGCGCTACAAGGGGTAACTAAATTAAATCTGCTCGTCACGTGAAATGTGGGGCCCCAACATCAAAATCTAACCTGCCATCGTGAATAGTGCAAATAATCGTCAAATCTGCAGCAATTTTGGAGATTTTTTGCGCATAAGACATGTAAAAACTGGCTGTATTTATAGACTGTAAAGATATTATTGCCATCCTTCTCTAAGCACTTGTCGGCAACTTTAAAAATATAAAAGTCTCCGTCACGTGCAATCGGAAGGACGGCTTTCCGATGCCCCGATATGCCCCAAATCTTTTTCTAGCTATTATACAGCACGTTAAAGAAAAATGTATTCGTAAAATTTTAAGTATATTTCTCCTATAAGGCAGCTCTACAGCATCCTTAAATCTTATAAATTATTACTAAGATCTGAAGGAGATGCAGGCGTGTAAAGATTTTGATGTTGGAACCCCACATTTCACGTGACGAGCACATTTAATTTTTTTACCCCTTGTATCAAGAGCCATGTTGGCATTTCCTTCTACCGGATGAAAATCAGTCGCAATAGCAAGATTATTCGTACCCAAAAAATGGTGCATTGGCTGGATACCTGTGCAGTCCAGTACAGCCAGGGCTACCAAAAGACAAAAATCTGACGCATAGATGTGATATAAAGACTGTGTGAAATAATCTATTGAATGGGAGGGAACCATATCATCATAGATACACAATTGCTCAACTAGTGCAAGCTATTTGTGTTGATATTTCTGTTTGGGTGCTGGTGGATAAATGGAATTTGGTCTTTAATCTGAATTCCATGAACCATGGCGCATCAAATTCAATATTATGTGAGATATTGGCACAATTATCAGGTTTTCCAAGGTCATCCTAGGTCTTTTGTTGACCACAATCTCATATAGTCTTGTGGAAATATGTTCAATAAGTACTCTCACTCCAGTCAAAGGCTGTATCTTTGTCGCACGATGGCTTCAACACCTTAGTCAGATTGAAGTCTCTCCATCGTGGAGTGTCCAATTGTACAAAGGGGAAAGGGTTGGAAGATTTACGTGGTCATACGTCATGCGCCAATTTATGTGGCTGTCGTTCAGCTGCACAGTGGCTGCAGCGTCACCGTACTTGGTCACCTGATTTTGCTTATTTCCGGCATACAAATCTCGAATGAGAGGTGTGTGAGTTTGCGCTAGCGATTTTTCAAGACCTGGCATCGCCGAAATTGAAATAGGAACTAGGGGACAAGGAGATGTTGAAATAAATGTGAGCGCAAAATTTCCTTTAATACGGAAATAATGTGAATTTGGGCCATCAAGACCTCAAAGAACGATTGACACGAAATCCAGCATTCATGGTACCAGACAGTACAGTGGAAGGTCTCTACATTATGGTTGGTAAAAGTTAACAATCGGAATGACACAACAATTGTCGACTATAGTTCAATAATTTCTATCATGGAATAATGCTGGCCAGGTTGGAGAAAATAAATACCTCCGCTGCGCTTGGATTTCAAAAATCATGAATGCGCGGAATGAAGGCAGGTAGCATAAAATTCAGCTTTTCAAGATGCGCGCATCTCAGCAACATATTGAAATAGGTAAGATTGAGGTCTGGCCTAAATGGGATCCGATTGGGTTGAGTCGCTCTGGAACACTCGTTGATCACTGGTTTTCTTGGTTCGCTACTGCCTTCCTATCCGAAGGTTTGCTGTCACAGAAGTCGCCCCAATGTCAGCCCACGGCAAGCCACATACTCACTACCCGACGCCACGAACTTCACGATTTGAGGTGCACATGAGATAGCTTCTCAACCTCGCCTTTCTGGGCCAGCGTCTGTTGATGTGGGGTGTTTAACGACGGATATCTCATGATGGTAACCTCCACTGCCTTGGATTGGGATTCGCATTATACCCATGACATTGGCCACGAACTATTACACTGAACTCGACGCAACTCTTCTGAAATTATCTACCTAATATTCTCATATCTACTCGGTTTCAACATTCTAAGACAAGTTGATGCAGGCGCAACAACTCGAAAGTGTTTTATTATCGGCGGCCGGAGAACATGGCATTCCCGGAACGCAGTATTGGAGTGGGGCCAACAACTTTGAAGGTGAGAGTAAATTGCTGTCATATCATTCCAATGTTGTTAGGTGTTAACTCGTTCATCCGCTTCATCGTCTTGTAAGCTTATTGACGCCCATGGCAGCGCCGCCCTACACCCCAGGAAAACGAGGTCAGGATGCCGCATTTCCATCACATGGCACGTCGGGGCATGATTTGCGAGCAAGACTATACTATTCTCAAGATCGTCCTGGATTAGTGCAGCTATTAGGAGAAGGATCAATCACAGGAAAAAGATGGGAGATATCCCCCATACAGAGCGCCCTGCTTGATTGTCGTGGTGGCAATGGTGGCGATGGTGGGATTGGTGAGAGGGGCCAATGTGGTGGTCAAGGCCAAAAGGGAAGAGACGCTACCCGATACTCAGATGCTACTTGCGGAGGCCCGGGTTCCCCCGGAGGAGATGGTGGAAAGGGAACTAACGGTGCCGATGGAGGAAACGCCGGTAACGTCTATATCACCGTTGAGGAAAATGATCTCGATACGCTTGTGGCTATGGAGTGGATGACCACAGGCGGCAAAGGAGATGCCAGCGGCGTGCATGGTGAGCCTGGTGCAGGCGGAAGAGGGGGCCTTGGGGGAAATCCATGCTCCTGGACTGAAACTCATTCGCACACGATGAGAGACTCGGATGGGTATAGCCACACCCAGTACTACACTACGTATCACAGTCGCCCTGGTGCACCCCCAGGACCGGATAGCTACCCTGGCATGCGGCGCACTGAGCCTCTTTATGCCGGTCGGCATGGCCGTGATGGAAGGGGACAAATTCAAGTCCGATACAATAATGGCACAGAAGGCGTATATCCCAGCCGATACCAACTTATTGTCAAAGACTTTGATATTATTGACGAGAACATGGATGGCATCAATGAACCAGGTGAATTCCTTCTCGTACAGAATATTCAAATCGAGAATATCGGTAAGTGGTAGTTTCATCCAGCAGGTCGGAACAGGGTCTGATATCACTGCAATATTCAGGTGGGATGCCATCACCTAAAAAAAATGTCCTCAAGGTCCTCATGCAGGCAACATCATACCTCGAACCTCTCAGCTCTGAACCCTTAGAGCTTCCGCTGGGCATTGCGCCGGGTGCTACGGTGAGAGTCCCTGGTGTGCTGAGAGCTTTGATAAAAAATGAAACCTCAGCCAGGGACCCTGGAACGATATTCTGTGCTCAAGACAAAGTCGCGCTTGTGGCTTTTTTTGAGCGTCTCCGACGTCCACTTCCGGAATTTGCTGGAGGGAAGCTGGTGACTTACCAATACCCTCTGGTCATGAGTACACCTAAATATCTCGACTGCGTCGCAAAGGGCGATGTTGTGCAGTTCTCATGGATGGTTCGTTTCATAGGGGCGTCAGCTCACAATACTTCACGCTAATTTCCAGATAGGTGAGGAACATTTCCACGAAAACATATGGAAGTGATGGACCAGACTGCCGACCATGTTGCACCCACGTATCGGATGCCTCTGGTGTTTTTGACCTGAAATACACCGAGAAAGGCTCGCCACATGACATCAATGACCATATTAATACTATCGACCCATCCTCCGACGTTCCTATCACCGAAGATTTCCAGGTATCGCAGTCCGTTCCAGTCTTCACCACTGGCTTCGTTGTCATTAGTCTTATGCTCTCCGATCCACATACCGGACTTTTCCGACCTATTACCTCCTTCAATCTCAGCATCCAGATCTCTTCGGCATATTCATACAACCCTCTTTCGCAATTCATACTAGTTATCAACGGCTCGACTCCGAATGCGGCTATTATTCGAACTATAGACTTCATCAACCAGGGCCTCCACCTCCCAGTGGACATTTTCAATCTAAGCTTGGTGGGCTCTTTCCGAAATCCGGAGACTGAGCAGAATATTCTTTGGAACTATGCAGGTAAAAGTGTCATTGTCTTTGCTAATCCGATGAATTATTTCCAGACTGGACTGCGTGATGTTTGGGAGCTTCTTGATCCTTGGGAGGCACACATATTGGCGAAGCGGGGCACGAGCTTCCTTTTCGTATGTCCCACGAATATCGATAGTCTCAAGAGTTGGGCTGCTCAGACATCGTCCCCGGCATTCATGCCTCAGTCTCCGTCGCCACACTCCGTGAAAAATGTTTCCGAGATTGTAGCTCAACTTCAGCCAAACAAAGAGGACCCATCGGACTGCATGTTCACTGTCCCCGTCAAAGCAGGTATCTTCCGTAACTTGGATGCAACTATGGAATCTCAAGCGAGATCTATCACAAAACAATTGAACAAGCGGCTCCCTTTGGAACGTTTTCTTGTGGGGCCATGCGATCTTGATCCTAATAGCCTGGCCACCCTAGCTAAGCCAACATCCGGAGACATTGCAGTCATTGGGGGACTTTCCCACTGGACCAAAGTTGTAGTTTCGCTCCAGCCTCACACCGAAGGACTGGCAAGCCTAACGAACTACAATATCGCCATGATTGTTCTTTCCCTTCCCTTCAAGCAACAATGCTCGATCTTCTGGAACCTTCTTGGCCATGACCATTCCTCCGGCGTCACTACCGGTCTAGCATATCTCGGGACAGATTTCAGCAACATCAGTGGACTCAGCGATACTAGTACTGAGTACGAAAAAGAGTCTACTCTAGATAGCAAGGTACCTATAGACCCATTAGAACAGAATATAGAAAACCCAGTGACACAATCTTAGGCATGCGATGCTCTGTCGTGGTCCATAGCCACTCAGCTTACCTCTGAGGTTGCGCATTTCTGTTTCCATTCGCCATGGCCAGATGGCTCAATGTCGAAATCGCAGATAATCTCGCGCCTCCCGTTGCTGAAGCAGTTCACTGACACAGCCCCTGCTTCTTTTGCAGTGACATCCGACAACGATGTATGCTCACTCGCAAGTATTCTGGGTCCACTTCTCGGTGCCCAAGCCCCACTCAGCTTCGCGCAATGGCTCTCTCATTCTTTGTTACGACTGGGAAGTCGCAAAAGCAAAGTCAACGCAATACTCCATGGCCAATGCAACCGCCTTAAGAAGACTCTATGCCCCAGTGATGCAAAAAAGAAGCTGCACGACGCGATCTGCGTGTCTTCTACCGCTACAAAGCAGCGCCTTTCGCAGGTCAGAAAGGCCAGTCCAAGCCTTAATCGTGTCGAGCGCGTGCATCAGGTAAACTGCCAGAGCTTGGAGAGTCTTACGCGCACGCAAAACGCATATTTCTTTGATTTGAATACTCTGGTAGGAGTACAGAGGTCTGAGGCTGTTCGCGGAGAGGAGTTGGCAGGACAGAGGAGGGCGCATCTAGACCAAATGCTTCGGATACAAAGGGACGAGGGGTGGAGCAAGCAGATGTTGCAGGATATTGTAAACCCAAGTGTAAACAAGTAGTCTAGTGTGTGAAGTAAAGAAGGAAACGCAGCTTCTTATAACGACCTCTATAAGCGAGCGGCCACGCTAGCGAATAGCCGTCTTTAAACTCTATTATATAGAGCAACGTTGGTTTTTTAGATCTAGAAGTCAAGCTCTATTTTTGCTTTCCTCAAATCTCTTAGAACTAAAATCTATTTGCCCAGCATATTCTAAGAGTGAGTTGCTGCATGTAAGTGGAACATTGGCAAGGAATAGAGTAAATAGGTGAACCAGGGGTGAATATTATAGGCTCGATTTATAGATATATGGACATGAGACGAATTTTTAAGATACGTAATATTAAGGCGCGAATGCAATACGAAAAGTGAAAGATATATCAGTTAAAGAAACCATTTGTACAATATCTGAACAACTCAATTTCAAACCATATCCCTAATGCTATGAGGTCACAAGTGCAAGCTGGAGCCCCCAAGTTCGACATCGAATAAGGAATTAACTACCACAGCTGGCAAGTCGGCTCCTTGGTCTTGCACTGGAAGCTCTCCCTGAACTCACGGCTATTCGCCATCGTGCCCAAGATACGTGCCCACTTAGGCGCATGTGGATCCGTATAGATGCGATTGATAGCGGTATCCTTCCTGGTCTTGCCACACCACCAATTGGAATAGCTGACGAAAAAGAGCTGCTCCTGCGAAAAGTGCTCGAGGCCCGGAAGGTCCTTGTTGGGCTTTTCCTCTGCGCGGCGCTTCCACGCTTGGAACGATGCCGAGAGACCGCCTGCGTCGGCGATATTCTCACCGAGGGTTAGCCGACCATTAACATGGAGGGGTTTATGGTCGGGCCCCGGCACAGTGTAGTTGGCGTACTGACTGACAAAGCACTCGGTCTTTGCTTTGAACGCCTCAATGGTGGCCTTGGACCACCAATCTGTGTAGTTGCCGTTCTGGTCGTAGTGGCGGCCGGTAGAATCGAATGCATGACTGAGCTCATGGCCAGCAACAGAACCAAATGCGCCGTAGGAGAGGTACGCAGGCACATTTACATCAAAAACAGGAAACTGCATGATGCCAGCGGGGAAGACGATCTCATTCCCCGGAGGATTGTAGTAGGCATTAACGGTCGGCACGGTCATGCCCCATTGATCGCGATCGACAGGCTTGCCGAGGGCAGACCATTCATCGTCGACAGCGAACCGGCGCATAGCGAGAGCGTTGCTGAAGAGGTCGTCAGAGACATTCACCGACTTGTAATAATCCTCAAGAGTGGGTGGATCCATGATGTCGGGGCTCTTAGTTGGGTACCCAATTTTCTGGACGATATTATGCACCTTTTCGACGGCCCTTTTTGTGGTGTCTTTATCCATCCACTCGGCGACGCGGAGCTTCTTCGTGAATTCAGTCTTGATGTCAGTGATGATTGTGTCGCCAAACGCCTTTGCCTCGGCTGAGAATGCCTTCTCAACGAAGAAGCGGCTCAGAATCCAACCCAAGCCATTGTCAACGTGACCAACGCAAGTTCGCCATCTCTCGGGGGCAGAGTCGGGATCCTGTTATCGTTAGGTCGATGGAAAGGAATGCTGGGACTCATGACGAACCTTGCCAGCAAGAACGTTGACAAATTGCTTATAAGGCTTGACAGCGTCCGCATCAACATAAGAAGAGAATGACTGAACCGCCTTCCATATGAAGTAGCCTTGCAGCACTTCCTTATCAGTCTCAGCAAGAATTGCAGACAAGTCCCTCAGATACTTAGGCGACATAACAATGACGCGCTCGATCTTACTATCCGTAGGCGCTTGGTCTGCAAGAAGCGACTTTAGTTTTATCTCTGGGGCGATAGCGGCGGCGTCATCGATGAGCATGGGGTTGTAGTATTTCTGCATGTGTCAACGGCGTGGGACTAGCTTGCATCGCAGTAAGACTCACTGTAACGTCTTCGCGGTCTTCCTCGCTGGGCGATGCAGCTGCGAGCTTCTTCTCAAAATCAACAATCCCAGCAAATGTCCCCTTGTCCTGATCAGGATAAAGAGCACCAAGAACTTGGACAGCCACGCCGCGATATTTCTCGACGAGCTTCTCGTCTTCGTAGCGTTCCTTCGAGGGCAGCCCAAAGCTCCAGGGAGCACCTATGGAAACAACAACAGTGTCTGGATCGGTGTCATCTGCGCCGGTGCCAGTAGCAACCAGGGCGGTAACACCGTACTTGGCTAGAAGAAGGACGGCGTCTTTGGTCGCATGAGAGTCAGAGTCTGTAGTGGCGACTGGATAGGTCTTCTTGATCTCATCCAAGACGTGCAGAAGCGGATCAGCCCCGATGCTCTTGATCCTGTCTTCGTCGAGACAAGCATCGTACGCAGCTTTCATCTTGTCAAAGTTCTCCTCGTCGGCAGGCTTTGCGGCGGTATGCAGCTGCATTGGCGAAAAGTAGGAGTGGCGGGAGTCCTTCGGATATGGGGCCTCGAGGATGTGACGAAGCAACAGCTGTGAGTTCTCGGACATGATAGTCCCTGTGAAGGCATCGCCCTGGTCAGCACGGAGATCGTGGCGTTCTCTCCATCCGCCACACACGAGCTCTTCGAAGTTGTCACATGGGTCGAGTGCCTTGTAGTCTGGTGAAAGGTTGTACAGAATCTCAGATGCAGCGTGCACACAAGCTGGAGTCAAGCACAGCTTGGACTTCTTGTCCACCAGAGTCCCGCTGCCGATTGGGCGTGTCAGTCCATGATAGACAAGGCCGGCGGCCGCAGCAGTGACAAGGAGTTTGCCGACACATCGCGCCTTCGAGTAGCGCTGCACGCACTTCCTTGGGTGCGTGGCAGGAGCGATGAGAGGCGCCTTCTCTGTCATGATGCGAAACAAGAGCTGCAGTGATGGAGTCGATGGATGGATGGAAGATGGAGATGAGATGGAGGACGGAGCTGATGACGAGGAGATGTTGAGGTGCGGCCTGGCGCGGAAACGGTACCTTGCATGCGGTCCGTGCATCCGGGGTAAGCGTTAGGATCGGCACGAGGTATGGTAATTAGCGCGCTACGAGAATGAACCCCGGTTGTAAGCTTGGGGAGACGAAATGCAACAGTATTCAAGAACAGTTACAACGCTGGGAGCTTCATTTGCCCACCTGCAAGAGGAAGAACTCTTACATTTGAGAATTGAGAAGAATACAATCGATGTTGATTCTATCATGCCGACTAACTATGGTAGTACTCAAGACACTACCAGCACTGTCGACAGGTTTTCGAAAAACACGCTGGAGCGATTACGATTTCAATAGGTTTGAAGTATTGTGCAAAAGTCTTCCAAAAGATTGCGCCAGGGATAAGATGGACCCATGCATCGTGTTCCACCCTCGTTTCGAGCATGCTCCTATTGTTACAGTCTATGCTTTCGACATTGTAACCGCGTCGGGGGCTTCAAGATTGTTGGTTGAAAAATCTTACAAAAATGGACGCCGCGTTTCAGTTTGTTGCGTTGACCACCAAGGTTGGAAATTAAAGCAACAGCGGCCTCTCTTCCTACAGCTATTCTTGGAATCTCGATTGAAGATGACACTAAGTATTTTGCACTCCTTGAATACACACACATACCTAACATATTTCACGATAGTTGATATATACACTTCTTACCATCTCCTGTTATTGACAGTGCTTAAAAGTCAGATATTGCTATCGAGTTGATCGCCATCGTTATGTTCACTTCGAGTAGGGCGCTGAGAAGAAGTTGTCAATTGGGAGACTCAAACTATGATCGACAGTCGTTAAAAGGCGCTATGGTAGCATTAGGAGTGAGTTCATGACGAAATTACGGCATATGCATTAGAGGATGCTCATGTTAACTACATGTTGCGTAACTATCAGGGAAAAAAATGGATATTTGATGAGTTTTCCCGCCGCTCTTAGGATCAATCAAAAAGTTGACTATCCTGATGCCATAGCTTGAAAGTTTTATTTACTTGGTTGATGACTGTCATCCTATTTTTCAGAGGGTATTAGTGCCCAACACTCTTCAAATCCTGCGCCCCAGATCCATTTTTCCTCGATCGGACGGTTCGCGGTAGATTCGTAACCCAATTGCGCAATTTTCAACCACTCATTGCCCTTGATGGGAAAGGCTTCAGCTCCATCACCGTGCTCGAACGGCTTTGAAATTTCTTGCCCATTCTTCAAAGCACGTACCAACTTTACTAGGTGTCCATCGTCATGCTCTTTCAAGACAACACTGTACAGAGCATTCCAATCGAAGCCGGCGCTGAGACTTGGGGTATAATTCGTAACATTATCGTGACGAAGCTCTACAGCTCCACTTGCGGCATACCACACCAGGTCAACGCGGCCTTTTCGCTCCACAAGTCGGACCTTATCTTCAAGTGAGATCCATGGTTGCCTCAACAATACGTCCAGGAAGATGGAGGCAGTGACACCGTGCATGTGAAAAAAATCAATTTTGTGCTCTTTTCCAAGTCTTTTTACAGCCCCAGTAGCGAATGCAGAGGTATTGGTAGTTTCGGCAAGCCCTCGTTGTAATTCTGAGGGGCTGACACGGAATTGAGCTGCAATATCCACTATGTTTTGACCGGAGCGCCCGAGAACACCATCCCGCACTCGTGATGGGCCGTCAGTGAATCCATGTAAGGCAGCGCGTATTACTTCGCTGGAGTGGACATCATGGTAGAGCTGCACTAATGGCTTCCTGGGTTTCGCAGACTTGAGGGCCTCCTGTTCGCTGCGGACGAGAAAAGCTTCAATTGCCATCGAGTCGTGCGAAGCGGCCTGCGCAAGTCCTTCTGCGATGATAGATGGCTGCGCAAATTCAATACCAAGGCCTAGATGAATGAGCGGATGGTATAAGCCCTCGAGAAGTTGAGCAAATATTGTTTCCGAGTTTGGGGTCTTGCTGAAACAGTGCTCTTTTAAAACTGCTACCCAGCCTTTTTCTTCAATCTGATTCTCAAAAAAGGCCAAAAAGTTGGAGTACTGATCGAGATGCCCAATTCTTGCACGAAATTCATCGGGATCGGCCAGTTCTTTGACTGCTAACTGCTCCCGTACAGGTAGAGGACGCTGGATGTCTGCCCCATCGTCGAATGCCCTCTGCAGCTCGGAAGGACTGCCCCCAAGAGCAAATACGCTCAGGACGGAATGTGCGATGTGATTATGACCCGCGACCTCTCGCCAAAAGATGTGATGTTCGTCATGGTTTTTCTGTAGAATTCGGCTTGCGGCTTCCAAGGACCCGGCTGGTTTCTCAGCGATGCGGGCTATTCCCGGATGGTCTAAGGATAAGTGCACTTTTGAAGCCGTTGCTGTCATACTCGTAGTCGAATACGATGTATCTCAGAGGTCAGGGTATAGTTGGAAAGAAAAAGGTTGATTTATGCCTGTTAGTTCTGCACTATGAAATGGGTTCCCGTTGCTCACTTTCACTGCTGCCGTTGCAGGTGAAGCTATCCACTGGTTTTGTTTAAGTGCGAGTGAGTGGGGTTGGGCCCCTACACAACTTGCTGCATCTCACCTGGCGGACCATTAGCCCCACCAAGGGAGTACGAGTTGTGTGTCATTTTAAAATTATCTTCGGCGAAGATGGTGCGGTCTAACCCATCGATGCGGACGTATGGAATGGAGAAGTCGGGCCTCGGTACATTGATTCTTTGAGTGACACCACGAGGTAGGTAGTGGTGCCGACATTGCATGGATCTAACCAAATTAATAGCCCGGTGCCGACGCCCAGACTCCAATACCCCGAGGCTGAAGATCACATGATAGCTTCTCTGCGCTAAGGCTGTAATAAATCGTCGTAATCAAAGGTAATAATCCACTGTATTGGTACACTGAGCTGTGGCTTGAGGTTTATGCTACGCCGCAGTCACAACATCGAAATTGGCGCCACCTAAGCCATGTGAGCGGACCATGACTAGAAGCTTAAGTCCGGTATAGAGATGAGGGTGCACATATGAGATGGGCGTCTTCTCCCTTTCTGTCGTCCGCCGGTAGTAGGAAGTGAACGAGTGTCGTGCCATTCCTCCATTCCTCGAAATGGGTATCAACCACGACCACAAAACAGATGTAAGGACAATTTCCGAAGAGCCAAGCATTTTCATGCTGCTGACACGTTCTCAGGCTCTGTGGAAACCAGGCAACTTTGCTGATGACGATGGCCATTTTCGGCGCCCTCCACCTAGTTTCAGGAACTTCATATCGACAGACGCAGACTCTGAATTTCCGGCCGAATCGGGTCGTTATGTTCTCTACGTTCACTATGCCTGCCCTTGGGCACATCGAACGCTCATTGTTCGCCTCTTCAAAGGTTTGGACGACGTCATCGACGTCGTTGAGTTAGATGACAAGACTGAGGATATAGGTTGGACCTTTGGCGGAAGGACAGGACCGGACAAGGATCCTCGATATGGCATAAAATATCTCAAACAGCTGTACGAGAAAGCAGTGCCAGGCTGGAGTGGACGAAGCACAGTTCCAGTTCTTTGGGATACAAAGAAAGGTTGGTGAAAATTGCTCTCAGCAAATTTAACGCAGCAGACTAACAGAGTTTGAAAGAAACCATTGTCAGTAATGATAGTACTGACATTATCAACATGTTCTACGACAAATTTGACGCCCTTTTGCCAGAGGAAAAACGGGAAGCAAACAAAGGAGAAGCGGGAATTATCCCGCCTAGCCTCAGAGCAGAAATCGAAGTGACAAACCAATGGCTGTATGATACAGTCAACAATGGGGTGTATAAGACTGGATTTGCATCAACCCAGGAGGCATACGAAGACAGCCTCTTTTCACTGTTTGCATCACTGGACAAGTTAGAGGAACACCTCGCCGACCCAGCGCATCAGCCATATCTATACGGCGCGAACATTACCGATCCAGACATCCGCCTTTTCACGACATTGATTCGTTTCGATGCTGCCTACTTCACCTCTTTCAAATGCAACTTGAAGATGATCCGCTATGAATATCCACGCCTGCACCTTTGGTTGCGAACTCTCTACTGGGATCAGTCCGAACGCACTCGTGGCGCCTTTAACTCTACCGTTCGCTTCGACTTGGTAAGCCATGGTTTTCGAATTACGAGAGTCAATCATTAACACATATTCAAGTATAAGGAAATGTATGCATACGCCACCGTCAGCAAAGTAATTCCAAGAGGTCCGATCCCAAACATACTCCCGTTGTGAAACGGTGGGCGAAGCAAAGGCTTTACGTGAAGAGATTGCGAATAGATGGGCTAGGTTCAGGGAAGTTATTTTTAAAAGTAGCAGTCAAAGTTATAACAACGACATGGTGATGGCATCTTTTTGAGACTGTCGGTAACCCCGAGGTTATTCACGGTCACAGTAAGAGGTAATCGACTGGTTGAATGTATTACCACGTAGCAGTGGGCTCCAATACCGTAGTATTAGTGTCCTGCTTGTGTGGTGATGATATTCTTAAGGTTCTAAGATACGAGGATCCTTGAGGATCCTTGACTCAGAAAGCTGATCATGTGACCGCCGCCAGAGCGGGGAAATCACGTGATATCAACGCTGAGAAATTATGTGATACCAACACTGGCAACTCTCTAGATCGCCAGATCAACTGAAACGATCATCCAGAAACTGATACTTAGAACCTTTGTAAACAATCCCCAATACGTTTCCCCTATCTGTAACCCCTACTTATTCTGTAACTCCTGCTCTGCGTTCCACCCATCCTATAGTCTTAACTTCCACGTAATTTGTATTGATTAGTTAACCTAGCGCGGATGATGCCTTGCTCTTTGTCATAGAATTAGCAGGGTTGCTGTCTCCATCCACCCATTTGACCTCTGCAATTTCCCTACGCTTATATAATTGCTGCAAGCACATAACGTTAATTATAAGGCGCTTCTTAGTAGTAGTTCCTAACTTAACTAAGCAGTTGTAGAGTAATCTAGAATTAGTACACAGAACAAGGGGTAGCTAAATCTGCAAGATGCAGTCTGCTGTAGATTTAAGTACTGCTGCAACGTTAAAGCTGTGGCCTATGGCGTAGAGCTCCAAAGCTAGGACGCTCCTAGTAACTCTCTTGCACTTGGTAGAGGACCAGTAGATAATATTAGCCCTGCCTGTGGCGTCTGCGAGCGTGATAACATAGCTAATTTGTGAGGAGAGGTCCTTGTTATTTGCAAAGGAGGCGTCTGTGAAGGCAACTAGGCGTAGAGTATTAACATCTAACTTAAGATACTTAAGACCTCTGTGCAGGTTGTCAACTTGCCATTAGATGCGCTTATTTAAAGCTGTAATATTGCTCTTCTTAGGACTAGTCACCTAGGCAGCAAAGGATAGATTAAAAGAAGCTTTAGGTTGGCAAGTAGAAGCAATATAGGCTCCTCTAGCTTGTTGTGCAGCGTACTGTTCCTTAGTTGTCAAAGCAGTGCGTACTTGGCCTCTAGAGCTAGTGGTAGAAACAGGGTGTTTGGCGTTAATAAGACTTAGGTTCTTGCACTAATTCTCTTAAGTAAGGAGTATATTATAACTCTTAGAGATCTGTATGTTGCAGCTGTTGAATTTAAGGGCTTATTTAACAGTTAATTTCTCCCTTTCCTTAGCTAAGAATCCTGCTTGCTTGAGTTCCTTTTCCTCTGCTACAGCAAAGGTCTTGTTAGCAAGAAACAGCGTATTATCTATTTGCAGGCCAACAATGCCAGAGCTATTGTTGTTTGTGTACAGAAGGCAGGGGTTGTAGGTAGAAGGGTTTATCTTTAGCTAGTTGACGTGGTGATCATGATAGGTCTTGTACCAGTGGTTTCCTGCTTCTAGAACGCTGTAGAGAGGCTTAATAACTTTTAGGACAGTGCCATTCTCAAGTCAAGGTTTGTGGCAGCTTGTACGTAAGCCTAAGATATGTCTCTAACATACAGTCTGTCCTCTAGGTCAGGGGTACCATGCTTTATAGCAGCGATACAGAGGATAAGGCGTTGACTTATACGTTGGATTGTAGGCAATTGCGTGAGGACAGTGCTCTTCTAGGGGTTGTTATAGGCCTGTACAACTAGTCTAGACTTCTTAAAGGCTTTCTTAGTGCCTTTAAACTTAACTTTGTTAACAAAGCGTAAGCCAAAGATGCGTGCACTAGCTAGAACGTCCTTTAGTGTAGTAAGCTTAAATACACCCTGTTTAAGCAAGCCCAAGATTTCTTTTAGGCGCAAGGCTGTGTATTAGCTATCTTTAGGATTGTTGTCTTGCAGAAAGATAGTAATATCTGCAGTGTTAGCTGTGGCAGGGTGCTTGCAAGGTCTGCCGCGCTTTTRCTTCTAAGGTTRAGGTTAGTTRCCTTAGTCTAGATCTAACTGTYYAYAGGGGTTTAATTGCTTAAGCGTRGYRGACAGAGCGTCTTGTGCTAGCTGCTYAGTTCYAAGATCTTTAAATTCTGTAARGTATAGTTTAAYAACTGTGCTGCAGAAGTTTGTAGGGCTGCTAGGTAGTTTAACTRTGCATAATTTACTGTCTAGACTTAACAGAATATAAGGCCCTGTCTAGCTTCCTGCTTTTCCTGTGTTTCTATCTCTCTAAATAAGTACTTGTAAGTTGAGTAGTAGGTTATAGATTGCTGTGGTGCTAGGGCTGTTTCTTATTCTAAGTGCATCTGCTACTTGGCGTTTAGCGCAAATTTTGTTGATCTTAATTATAGCTTTCTTAAGGGCAGCTGCGCGCTAGGTGACTGTAGCAGATAGGGTGTCTGTAGTTGCTATGCAAGGATAGGCTCTAAAGACTAGGAGTGTAGGTACAAGGCTATCTAGTCCTGCAGAGTTGTTGAGGGCCTTAAAAGCTATCTACAGTGCTAGATCCTTGCTAATACTAGGTACTTTACTAACTATAATGTTGTAGATGCAGCAGAGAGGGTTGTAGTAGCGCTTAACTAAGCCAACTAAGTTGTAAGCTTTGACTAGAACTGCCTTTGTTTCTGTTCCTACGTTAATAGTGTACTAGCAAAACTTATTACTAGCAAAGTTCTTGCTAGTGTTATAAGCAATTAGGTTGGGAGGGCCTAGGTAGGTATTAATCTAGCAGCTGCGCAGCATGTCCTATGTGTGTTGTGCTAAGACGTTTAGTAGCTATTTGCTAGCTTAGAATTGAGTAGCTTAATCAACAATGTAGAGTAGTGGCTTGCTGTTAATATACATTACGTTAACAATAATACAGTAATTAAAGTTGACATTGTCCTTAAGCGTAAACTTAAATCTGCTAGGTAACTTTCTGTGCTTTTAACAGTAGTGGTAGTATTTAGTAATAAACTTTAGAGTTTTAGTGTTGCTGTTGTGTCCTAACCTCTTAAGTAGTTGTTTTAAGCGTGCAACTAATAGGTGTCTAAATTAACAGTGTAGACAGCGTAGCTCTGCTTTAGTTAAATAATAGGGGTTAGAGTTAAAAGATTAGGAGAGATACACTTAAAGAGAAGTGTCCTATAGCAGGAAAGGGTGTCTAAAGTAGCGTACAACTTGTATAGTCTTTAAGTGTAATACTAAGGTATCTATAAGGTTGTTGTAGTAGTACTTAAGACTGTCTAGGTCTGCTAGGCATAGTAGGAAGGGAGTATTAGCTAGTACAACGTAGAACTTAACAAGGCTAATAGGTGTAGTAACCTTAATTAAGCCAATAGAAGTGGTTAAGTTAATGCTAAACTAGACGTTAACTTGTCCCTTTGTTAACTTATTAATGTCTAGACTAGTGCTAGCAGCTTGTAGTGTAAGATACTAGCTGTGTCCTGCTGTAGAGCGCTTAGAAGCTCCTGTATTAATTATAATACCTATAAATTTTGTAGAAGTGTAACAAGAGTTAGTTACTATATTATATGCAAATAGATTAGCTTTATTATGTTTATATAAGGTTTTGTTAGAGTTAAAGTTAAAGTCTACCTTTAGGGCGTGTTGGCAAGCTCTGTTAGTTAACTTATTTACTATAAGGATAGTACTTGCAGTGTTAATTTCTCTACAGAAAGTAATAAAGTTAGAAGTTTTGCAGACTTTACAGAAGTTGTTATCCTCTATGTTAAGTACAAGTGTGTTAAAAGATTTGTCTAGATTAGAGTTACTGTCTAGATTGCAGTCCTCAACGTCTGCAATGTGCTGTCTAACTCTTTAAGGGAAACAACTAGAATTTATATAACATAGAGGAAACTTAGCCTTAAATTTAGCTTTAGCCTTGTCTTGCTTCTTGTCTGTGTGCTTCTATAAACAGCAGTCCTCCTTGCTGCAGATAAAGCATTGTCCTAGAGGTCTACGTCTGTAAGTTTAGCCTTAGTTGTAGTGTTCCTAATTGTTATCCTTGCAGTATTAGCAGTCTGTAAAGTAGGCTTAGACTAGTTTAGGGGTCTTCTTCTTATACACTATAATTAACAATTAGATCTTGCTAATTAAGGGTCCTACTCCTTTAGGTAGATCTAATACTGCGTATTAACAGGCTAGAATACCTTGGCAACTAGTAACAAGCTTGTTGTAGAGGAAACTGTTAGTGCGCAGGTTAGGTTTAAGACTGTGTTGCAACAGCAGTAGCTTTAAAATAAACAGCTTAAGGCAGTTGCTAATTAGCTTCCCTAAGTTTTCTATAATAGTACTAGAAAGAGAGACATTGTTCTACTTATCTAGATTCTTGCAATAGAAGCTAGGACCCTTAAAGAAGTTTTAAAGATGTCTGCAGACTCTCTAAAAGTTGTATCTACATTTCTAAGCTATATTAGTGTTGTAGAAGTAGCTTGCAGCTATTCCCTTTAGCATAGTAGGAAATGCCTTAAGGTAAGCTTCTTAGGGTACGTCTGCATAATTGCAGGTTTTGTAGAAGATAGTTAGCTTCTAGTCTAGGCTGTCTCCTGTTCTACTGTATTTAAACTTGTCTGTGTACATCTTTAATAGGTTTGTAAGATTCCTGCTATAGCCCTATACAGGTCCCTAATTTATAGGTAGTTGTACATAAACTAGAGGTTCTTGGAGGTAATGCTAGGAGGAAGGTTGCTATGTGTTTTAAGACTGCTGTAGGACACGCTTAATAGTTGTACTAGAGATCCTTCTTAATAGTAGCTTAGACTTAAATTTAACACCCTGCTTAAGTGCAAGGTTAATCTCTTTGTCTAACTACTTGTGTTGTTTGTCCTTATAAGCAAGTTAGACTAGTAATACTCTAATTGTAGTATTCTTATTGTTTAGAGGTACGTAAACGCCTCTGCTTTGTAGATATAACTTTAACTCCTAGAGGTTACGTTTTTTAATAAGAGCAAAGGCCTCTTCTGTAAATGTGTTAAAGTCCTCCTAATAGCATTCCTATAGATCTCTGTCTATAGCTGTCCTATATTGCAAGTACTTCTAGGTTATGTATCTATTTACCTGTTCCTTAGTTGTATTATTATTAATCTTAATGCTATCTTTCTATTTTGTCTTTATCTCCTTGTATTTAGTTGTTATCTTCTTAGTCGTCATCTTCGCGAAGGGGTGGAGATTTGTAAGGGGTGGAGATTTATAGAGGGGTGTTTCAAATCTTGTTAGGTTTAGAGGGGAGGTTGAGGTGTAATTCTGCGCGGTTGCAGATAGTTAGAGGGGTGTTTCTTAAAGTTGTAGAAAAACTATAGGGGTCCTCAAGACTGTGTTAAGGGTAAATAGCGTGGGGTTTGATCTGTTTGGTGCGCAAAGACTTGAGTCCTAAACAAAAAGAAACTAATTAGTGTTAGTAACCCTGAGGTTATTCACAGTCACAGTAAGAGGTAATCAACTAGTTAAATGTATTACCACGTAGCAGTGGGCTCCAATACCGTAGTATTAGTGTCCTGCTTGTGTGGTGATGATATTCTTAAGGTTCTAAGATACGAGGATC